>PVKE010012516.1:0-38180 GCA_004027555.1 Craseonycteris thonglongyai | reverse complement strand
TGAGGTCAGATTCATAAAGTCCTCCCTGAATCCCAGGTCCATAAGTTTAGTGCCAATGTTTTCTTCTATGCGATTTATTGTTTCCTTTCTTATTTGGAGGTCTTTAATCCATTTTGAGTTAATTTTGGTATATGGTGAGAGATCGCAGTACACATTCAGCCTTTTGCATGTGGTTTTCCAGTTTTCCAAGCACCATTTACTAAAGAGGCTTTCTTTTCCCCACAGTATATTTTTTGATCCTTTATCAAAAATAATCTGTCCATAAATTTGTAGGTTTATTTCTGGGTTTTCAATTCTTGCATAGAATATTTATATTCATTAAATACCAAATAGCTGTAGGTTCCCTAAACTTTTTTTTTTAAGATTTATTGTATTGTTCTGACAGAGACAGAGAGAGACAGAGAGAAAGAAGATAGCTCAGAGCAGTCTCCATAGCTGTACGTCATCCGTTTTCAACATGGTTTTGTTCCATACAGATGGGTGGGGGCTGTGCAGGGTGGGAGCTGGGTTGGGGTCCCCCCACATAGGAGGCATATCCCCTCAAGCCAGGGGACAAATGGGGGGTGGGGTGGTGGGGCAAGAACCAAACTGGGGGCCTCCCGCCTGGGAAGCATACCACCCTAGTTCAGCATATGGGTCCACACAGGCCAGGGCTGGGATTTGATCCTCGGTCCCTGGTGCTGCAAAGCGAGTGCTTCCCCACCTTAAGCTTTTTATATCTGGGTCTTTGAGAGAGACCATAGAGTCAATGTTCTTTTCCCATTAGACAGACATACTGTACTAGCTTACCGGTAATCTCATTTTAATGCAAAGAGATATAAGGCAGTTTCTCCAGTTATGTATTAATGTAAAGCAACCAGCACATATTTTTGCAATTTTAGGATTTTTTGATATGATAATCTGTTCCCTTGGTTTTGTCTCAAAAGTAATGAAAAATGTTAAATATTTTTGTGTGTGCGTTTTTCTTTTCTTTTTTTTAAATGAAATGTAGAATATACACTACAAGATCATAGCATGGAAAACCTTTTATTACAGGGGCAAATAGTGTTTTATGGTTGTGGGCTCTATGGTCTCTGTTGCAACTCTTCAACTCTGCCATCATAGAGAAAAGCAGTCATATTCATCTACTGCTTAGATGAATAGAAGTATCTGTGTCCCAATAAAACTTTATTTATAAAATGGGTGGTTGGCCCATGGGCCATACTGTTCAGACCACTCAGTAAAATAACATTTAAATTTCCCCAATAGTCTAATATATCATAGCTCTACTTTAGTGAAATGAAAAATATTCTCGAAAAAAATGCTATGTGGTTTGATTACAGAAGTTCTGTGTGAAAAAATCTAGAGCTACAAGTCTGTAAGCCAAAATTTTTCACAATAGGCCACCTAGCACTGGAGATTATTTTAAGAGCAAAAAATTCAATTTCTTATCTGTCTCACTATGTGCATTTTCAGTGAATGTATTGCACATATTTCTTTGATAGGAATTAAGAATGGCTATACTCAGATTAAATGAGTTTGAAGTACAAGATGTATTTTAAGAAGATTTAGATCAAGAGCCATGTTATATTATAAAGGTAAGATGCCATCATGACTAATTTATGAAACAAGAATTTAATACTTAGACATGTCAAATTTAGAACATAGCCCACTTGATATTGTCACATGTAAGGAAACTTTCTGGGATGGTATTATCTTGATAAAGTGTTATGAAAATGTATTCTGTTCTTTATAAAATGCAAATTTATTTCAAAGCACATTAAACACGAATAAATACATTTTTAATGAAACTGAGGGTTGTTTTTGAAATTCAATGTTCTCTGACAGACTCTAAAGGTCTTTCTTTCTCTGTGCTTATTCCTTTTTTATAAATTCTATGATTACCTTCTTATGACTATTAAATTCTGGATAGCTTCTTGTATCTCTCACGTAGTTTGAAGGAGGAATTCATGAGTAACAAGCCTGTAAGTTTCTTGCTCAACTTCTCCTATTAGGACAACTCATCAGAGATCACTCACAAACAGCTGTACTCTACAAGTCATAAATGGCAGGTCATGCATGGTGACTTTTCTGACTCTCAATCAGTGTTTGTGGAGAGCTACTTCTCAAGAGGGCTATTTTCATTCTGTGCAAAGTTATATTAAAGGACTCTGCATAGCTGAGTTATCTGAACCCTTTATGACCCCTGCCAATTTAAAAAATGACACGTAGACAGGAGCTCATTTGTTCTTTCAAGTCATAGGAAGATCTGTAAAACAATTCAGGGCTCCCAGATCTCCAGGGACAGGGTTCATCTAGCCCTTAAATCCTTTTCCTCTTTTCTTGAAGGCATTTGCCTTATGTATTTCTTTTAAATTTTTTAAAGATTTATTTTTATTGTTTATTGACAGAGAAAGAGACAGGCAGAGAGAGACAGAGAGAAGGGGGAGGGCCCAGAGCAGTCTCCATAGTTGACAGCATTAGTTTTCCATATAGTTTTACTCCACAGCTGAGTGCAGGGCTGCGCAGGGCAGGAACTGAGCTGGGAGCCTCCAGAATAGGCCCCGGCAAGAACTGAACTGGGGGAACTCCCCAGTTCAGCATATGGGTCTCCCTGGGCCAGAGCCAGGATTCGATCCTCAGTCTCTGGGGCTGCAAAGTGAGCGCTTAACTCGCTGAGCCATCCCAGCTTCCCCTGCCTTATGTATTTCATACGAAGTTCTGATAGTGTCACTATCTAGAAGCATAGAAGCAGTCTCTCTTCTCCAAACCAATCTTCATTAGTCTTTGATTTAATGTAACTAGACCCTTCCTGCTTGAATTGTATTTCAGGATACTTGGAGTTAGAGCTTTGTATAACAATAATGTATAGCAAAATAATACTGTAATACTGGTTTGGAAGGCTCAAGGTGGAATTCATTCACATTTCTGACTTCTCTACTTCCTGGTTCCAGTCAGGGCTGATACACCCACAAACATGAACACTTTTCCAAATTGCGTTTTGACACATGGTTTTCCAGTTCCTATTAAATTCAGAAAATGTGCCAGGAAAAAAAAAAAAGTTTTATGGTTTATTTCTTTGCTTCCCCCCCCTTTTAAAGAGCCTCCAGGACTTTGTTAATATTGTCAAACAGAGTGGCATGATTGCTTTTTCTTAGTGAATTTAAATTTCTACAATTATACCTCTCAGACCCTTTATAGAACTTAGAGTCAGGATGGTGTATGGTGGTAGGATGTGTATGTGTGACAGAAGTGCTGAACAATAGAGCAAGGAGTGGAGCAATGTCTGCAAATGGCAGCTAATAAGCATGGTTAGCTCACCTTGATTTCATCCTGACTTATGTCTTCAAACTATGAACATAAGGCCAGATCAGAAGGTACCATATATTTCACATGTGATCTAGTTTTCTTTCCCATAGAACCTATGCATCATTGTTTTTTTCTTACAACTATCATATGCCATCTGCAGGAACTTAGCCTTGCCAGTGGTTATCAGGGAAGGTAGGATGTTAGTAATTTCAGAAAACAGAATTTCATAAAATAGAATGGCAGTTTCCTATAAAGGTAAACATACTCTTATCCTACATCCAACAATCTCATTCCTAGGTTTTTACCCAAAACAAATGACAACATGTGCTCACTAAAAATCCTGTGCTTAAAAGTTTATAGTAGCTTTAATCATAATAGTCAAAACTGGGGAAACCGGGATGGCTCAGTGGGTTAAGCACTCACTTTGCAGCCCCGAGGACTGAGGATCGAATCCTGGTCCCGGCCTGTGCGGACCCATATGCTGAACTGGGGAGTGCCCCCGGTTCGATTCTCACCGGGGTGAGACCCTGGCCCAATTCCTGCCCTGTACAGACCCATGCCCACCTGTGGAATGAAACTATGTGGATAAACCAGTGATGTACCACTATGGAGACTATTCTGGGCCTTCCCCTTTCTCTCTGTCTCTGTCTCTGTATCTCTCTCTCTTTCAAAAACAATAAAATTTAATCTTTAAGAAAAATAATAGTCAAAACTAAAAATAACTCAATGTTCATTAATGGATAAATAGACAAACTATAATATATCTACACAATGAAACAGTACTCAATAAAATAAAATAAATTAAAATAAAGACAAACTACTGATACATGCACACTAATACAACATGAATGAATCTCACATGCATTATGCTAAGTGAAATAAGCCAGGTTCAAAAAGTTTCTATTTGATTCCCTTGAAATAACATTCTGGAATAGTAAAAACAATAGACAGAAAGATCAGTGAGGATGGAGGAAATAGATTGACAAAGAGGAATGAGGAAAACTTTAGAGGCGATTGAAATTTCTATCATAGTGTGTGGTGGTCATATCTTCTTGTGCCTGTCAAAAATCATAAAACTATATTCTATAAAGGGTAAATGTTTACAGGACCGGTATGTAAATTATAGCTCAATAAACCTCACTTTAATAATTAGAGCTCCACTGCAGTATTGAGAAACTTGATGTAAATTTCCTGTGTCTCTTCTGGTTTCCTTTGTTTAAAATCCCCCTATCCTCCTTCCCACTTCCCCCCCAAACTAATAATCCATCTCCCCCACTTGTTATGACAAGCTAAGCAGAGCATTCATTTTTTTTTACCAGCACTGAATTTAATGGTTTCTGTAGCTCTTCAGGCTTCACTTCTCTCTTATTACCCTGTTCTCTTTACATTTGTCTCTGAATTTTTTGTCTCTGAAATTGCCCACCCTCAGAATCAGCACAGGACTTACTGTTTTGGTGTTATATTAGTTCTTCAGAAAAGGTGGGTGGGACCCCCAAAATATTCTCCTTGTCTTTACAATGGCTATAAAATGTAGACCTGGCCAGTCAATATGGTCATTTAACACATGTCGAAGACACACTGGATGCCAGACGCAGTGCAAAGTGATCTGCACAGTGTGAGGGGATAAGTCATTGTCCTTATGTTGCTTCCTGCCCAGCATTACAGAATTAACAAGATAATTGTATGTATCAGGAAGAGAAAACTAACAGCAATGTGAGTGATTAGAGCAGGGTTCACATCATGTCCCCGTCAAAGCCCACTGCTAGAGGTGATAGAGGAGAATAATATCAGCTTATCAGCAACTCACATCAGGCTGCAGAAAATGCAGTGCAGAAAGCACTGGTTTTGAGGACTCATCCTGTCTGCGGAATTGAATAAAGTAGAAACCTGAAGGACGGGTCTTAGTACTAGCGGTGGCTTTGATGGTGATGGTGGTTGCAATAGTTAATAGTAATTGTAGCAGTAGTATTGGTAATAGTAATAGAGGGTAGCTGTTTAGGAGAAGCGTTTCAGGTACAGAAAGTATTAAGTGGGGCTATCCTAAGGTGATTAAATATTATTATAATAAAAAATCATGATAGGGAATTTCTAGTTAAGCTGATAAAGTAGGTAGATTCTGTGCTTGTAGGCTCTTACAACCACATCAAAATTACAACTAAACTACAGAACAACCGTCACTGAGAATCACCTGAAATTTAGTTATAAAACCTGGAGTTTTATAACTAAGAATATATATAGACGAAGCCATTGAAATTGGGAGGATGGGTGGAGAGTAGAATGTGCTTGTCCCCATAACCACACCTGGAAATTGAGTATTGGAAGGGATATCTCAATTACAGAGGTCTCACCTGAGAAGTGAGGGGCCCCAGTCCCACACCATGCTCCTCATCCCAGGTCTGCAGTGCTAGAGAGAGATATTCCCAGAATTTCTGGCTGTGAAAATCAGTAGAGGCAGTGGTTGAATAAGAAAGAGAGTGGCTGGAGTCCCAGGCACTCTTCTTAAAGGGCCCATGCATGGACTTACTCACTAATAAACTCATTCACTCAAAGCTCCAGGACTGGGGCAGCAGCTTATAAGGTGCCAGGAACATGGGGGGGAGGAACTGAATTGTCTAGCTTCAAGGCTGGGGATGGAGGGGGCAGTTTTCTGCCAGACAGAAATGCTGACAGAAGTCATTGTTCTTTTCTTGAGCCCTCCTTGCTTCCAACATGCAGATGCAGGTGGATGCCATATCTGAGACTCCATCAACCTGGCTAATACAATTTGCCCCACTCTGGTAATTCCCTGAGACCCCTCACTTCACAATTTGCAGGCCCATGCAAGCCACGTTTAGTGGATTTTCCATACAAACAACTTGCCTTGGTTAATGCTGCAGACTTTCTTAACATTTCTCAAAGGCTCACAAACTCTACACGAGGAATACCTGGCCTCAGCCTGCCTGATACCACTTGCTAAGGAACTCTAAGCTGGTCACTAGTGGGAGCCAACCTTGATTCACAGCTTAGCCTCTCCCAGGTACCTCCAAGCTCGGAATGGGTGGCAAGCCATCTGTAGGTCTCTTTGTGACTCATGCCAAGTGGCCTCCAGTAGGGCACAGGCAGTGGCTGAAATTAGCCTGTAGTGGGAACCCTCTGAGTAGGCCCGGCATGCTTGATGGCCATTTTTGGAATATACCTGAGTACCACCTGGCTACCTCCACAGATGTCACACCTAAAGGACAGACTGGATAGGCACCAGAGCACTTGTAAAATGAATCCTGCTCAGTAGAATCAGTCCCTGCTTATAGCTCCTCCACTATAGTCGTGGCCAGTCCTCACAACCAATCAGCCTGAGAATCAATCCCTCCCACTGGCATACCAACAGCAACCATGGATCAACTACAAGAGGGCAAAGACAACCTATACAAGAAAACACCTAGAACACCCAGCTCAAGTGACTAAGGAGATTGTGGCACTGGGCCCCATAGGACACCTGCAACAAAAGGCTATTCTACTAAGACTGGGAGATATCACAGGTCTACCTCATACATAGCAACAAACCCAGGGAGACAGCCAAAATGGAGAAACAAAGAAATCTGTCTCAAACCAAAGAAGAGAACAAAGCTCCAGAAAAAAAACCTAAACAAAATGAAGAAAAGCAGTCTAACAAATGCAGAGTTCAAAAACACTAGTTATAAGTACGCTCAATGATCATAGTGAGAACTTTAACAAAAAGATAAGAAACATAAAAATGAAGATAAAAAGCATTGAAAAGAAATGAGTCATAAATGAAGACTATAATAACTGAAATGAACAATACATTAGAGGCAATGAACATTAGATTAGGTGAAGCAGGGGATTGAATCAGTGATTTAAAAGATAAGGTTGCAAAAAACATCCAAACAGAACAGCAAAAAGAAAAAAAACAAAAAACAAAGAGCATCTGGGGCAACATCAAGTGTACCAACGTTTACATCATACGGGTACAAGATGCACAAAGAGAGAGCAAAGGATTGAAAACCTATCTGTAAAAACAATGACTAAATACAAAAAAAAACCCAAAAAAAAAAAAAACAAAAAGACACACAAGAAGCCCAGAAACCTCAGAATGTCCTAAGTAAGATGAACCCAAAGAGACCCACACCAATACATATCATAATTTAAAGCCAAAGTTTAGAGGAGTTGGGGAGGAGGGAGGACACTCAAATATATGGTGATGGAGAGAGAACTGACTACTGACTTTGGGTGCTGAGCATGTAACGCAACACGTAGATGATGTATTGTAGAATTGTACACCTGGAACCTATGTAATTTTTACCAACTAATGTAACCCCAATAAATTTAACAATGAATAAAAAAAAAAATCCAAAGCTTAAAGAAAAAGAGAAAATCTTAAAAGCAGCTAAAGCACTTAGTTACCTACTAGGTAGCTACCATAAAGCTATCCTCTTACTTCTCAGCAGAAACTTCTCAGGCCAGAGGTGATTGGCAGGAAACATTTAAAGTGCTGTAAAGCAGGGACCTGCAACCAAGATTACTCAGCAAAGCTACCATTTAGAATCAAAGGACAGATAAAGAGCTTTCCAGACAAGAAAAAGCTAAAGGGAGTTCTTCACCACCTAACTAGTTATATAAGAAATATTAAAAGAACTAGTTTAAGAAGAAAAAGAAGAAAAAATATTTAAAAAATATGAATGATAAGAGAAATAACAACATATCAACCAAGAATTACTTTCATAAGAGACTCAGTTCAGATTGAAAGACACACACAGAGTGCAAGGAAAGAAATGAAAAAAATATTTTATGAAAATAGGAAGAACAACAACAACAACACCAAAAGCATTACTATAAGTATAGCAATATTTATACAAGACAAAATAGACTCTAAAATAAAGGTTATACCAAGAGAAAATAGGGGACCTAGTAATTCCACTTCGGGGTATTCATCTGCAAAAGACCAAACACTACTTTGAAGGGACATGTGTATCCATATGTTCATTGCAGCATTATTTATAATGGTCAAGATATGGAGGCAGCCTGGGTGTCCATTAATGGATGAATGGATAAAGAAGGAGTGTCTGTCTATTTATTGTCTGTCTGTCTGTTTATCTATCTCTATCTCTATCTATACAATAGACTATTCAGCCATCAAAAAAAAGAATAACTTCTTGCTGTCTGCAACAACATGGATGAACCTAGAGGGTATTGTGGTACTGAGCTTACTTAGTAACTCAGACAGAAAGACAAATATCATATGATATCCCTTATTTGTGGAATCTAAAGAACAAAATTAACAAACAAAACAAAAAAATAAGACAGGGGCACATTATATAATAATTCATATGTAAATATATAAATCTTTAAAAATTAGAAGAGTTAGACTAGATTGGATTTTATACTGACAGATATTTTTTATTTTTTTATTTTTACTCAAATCAAGATACTACATATAAGACAACTTGAATGTTTTGTATGAACATTTCCTGCTATTAATGTGCTGATTTATCAGGGGAAAATAGAGACACACACAAAGAAAGTAATTAGAAAATGGGACAAGGCAGAATCCTTCACATCTTAGACATCTGATACAGTAAGAGGAAGCATTAACTGGTTGAGAAGGGCCCATAAGGGCTTTATGGAGGACAGCTGAGGAGGACAGAGCAGGTGTGATTTGAATCTATCTGGCTAGTTGAGGTGGAGTGAGTGCCTTCCAAGTCCTGGGTTCTCCAGGAGAAAATCTTTTTTAAAGATTTATTTTTATTGTTTTTGACAGAGAGAGAGAGAGAGACAGACAGAGAGAGATAGAGAGAATGGGGAGGGCCCAGAGAAGTCTTCATAGTTGACAGCATTAGTTTTTCATATAGTTTCACTTCGCAGGTGGGTGCGGGGCTGCGCAGGGCAGGAGCTGGGCGGCGAGCCTCCTGCATAGGCTCTGGCAAGAACTGAACTGACCCCAGATCAGCATATGGGTCCGCATGGGTCCGGGCCGGGATTCGATTAGTGGTACCCGGGGCTGCAAGGTGAATGCTCAACCCACTGAGCCATCCTAGCTTCTCCCCGACTCCAGGAGAAAATCTTGACATGTAAGAAAGAGAAATATACAATAAACACTGGGAGCGTATTTCATTAAAATTATGGTGTTAACTTGCTTGTCTGTTATTTCAAAGTCCCAAATACCATGTTCCATTCTCATTAGAATCAATATGCTGCTTGTTGTTAACAGTTCTTGGTTCATTGGGGTGGGGGTGAGGGGGGAGCATTATTCTCTCATTATCTTCCTTTATCATTTCACTATAAAAAGTGCTAAAGCCCCGGGGTCTGAGGATCGAATCCCAGCCCCGGCTCATGTGGAACCGTATGCTTAACTGGGTGTGTCCTGAGTTCGATTCTTGCAAGGGTCAGTTTCCTATGTAGGAGGCCCCTGGTTCAGCTCCCAGCCTGGGCGTGCTTCCCAAGTGGGAGGACTCAGGCTCCTGGGGCATGCCTCCCATGCAGGAGGCCCCCTGGCTGATTCCTGCCCTGTGCAGCCTTAAGCCCACCTGTGGAACAAAACTTTGTAGAAAACTAATGACATGCAACTATGGAGACTGATCTTCTCTTTGTCGTTCTCTGTCTCTCTGTCAAAAGCAATAAAAATAAATCTTAAAAAAACAAGCTAGATACTGTGATGAAATTTGCAAGATAAAAATCTGATCAATAAAAAGTATATCATCAGATTAAATAAAATTTGCAAGTTTTTAATTTTAATGTTTTTATTTTTTAAGTCCAGGTATACAAAACAACATAATAATTACACATTTATGCACCTCAAAAAGCAATAACCCCAAGTCTAGTACCCATCTGATACCATAACATAGCTATTATAATACTATTGACTATACTCCCTACGCTATACATTACAGACTATATATGTGTATATATATATATATATATATATATATATATATATATTTATATTTTAAATCATAGTTTACATAAATTACTATTTTATATTAGTTTTAGGTGTACAGTGCAGTGGTTAGACATTTATATAATTTATGAAGTGATCCCTGATAAGTCTAGTACCCATCTGACAACATACATAGCTCTTTTTTTAAATATTTATTTATTGTTTTTGGCAGAGACAGAGAGAGACAGAGAAAAAGAGAAACAGAGAGAAGGGGCAGGGCCCAGAGCAGTCTCCATAGTTGTACATCCTCAGTTTCTTTGACATGATTTTGTTCCACACAGGTGGGCGGGGGCCATGCAGGGCGATTACTGAGCCAGGGGCTGAACCTGGGAGTGAGAACCAAACTGGGGGCCTCCCACATGGGAAGCACACCCCAGTTCAGCATACTTCATTGGTAGGGGCTGCAAAGCAAGCGCTTCACCTGCTGAGCCATCCCAGCATTCCCCAACATATACAGTTTTTACATTATAGACTATATTCTCCATACTGTATTTCACATCCCTATGACTATTGTATAACTACCAATTTGTACTTTCTTTCTCTCTTCACCCTTCTCTCCCGTCCCCCCCAAAACCCTTCCATTTAGCAACTATTTGTTCTTGAGATCTATGAATCTATTTAGTTTTGTTTGTTTATTCTGTTCTTTAGATTCCATGTATAAATAAGATCACATGGCATTTGTCTTTCCTTGTCTGACTTATTTCATTTACCATTATATCCTCTAGGGTCTATCCATGTTGTTGCAAATGGTAAGATTTATTTATATTTATTTTATTTTTATGGCAGGGTAAAACTCCATTGTATAAACGAATCACAATTTATCCAGTCATCTATTGACGGGCATTTTTGTTGTTCCCATATCTTGACTATTGTGACTAGTGCTGCAGTAAGCATAGGGGCGCATGTATTTTTTTCAAATTAGTGTTTTGTATTACTTTAAATAAATACCCAGAAGTGGAATTCTGGGTCATAAGCTAGTTCTATTGTTAAGTTTTTGAGGAACTTCCATACTGTTTTCCACAGTGTCTGCACCAATTTGCAGTCCTACCAAGAGTGCACAAAGGTTCCCTTTTCTCCACATTCTTGCCCACATTTGTTTGTTGATTTATTGATGGTAGCCGTCTGATGGGATTGACGTAGTATCTCATTGTGGTTTTAATTTGCATTTCTCTGATGATTAGTGATGTTTAGCATCTTTACATATGTCTATTGGACATTTGTATGTCCTCTTTGGGGAGATGTCTTTTTAGGTCCTCTGCTCATTTTAAAATTGGACAGTTTGTATTTTTGGTGTTGAGTTGTATAAGTTTCCTTTTTAAATAAAATTTGGATACTAACCCCTTATCAGATTTGTCATTGGCAAATATCTTCTCTCATTCAGTAGGATGTCTTTTTATTTTGTAGATGTTCCTCTACTGTGAAAATATTTTTTTGTTTCATATAGTCCTGTTTGTTTATTCTTTCTTTTGTTTCTCTTGCCTGAGAAGATGTATCAGTAAAACTATTACTAAAGCTAATGTATGAGAGTTTATTTCCTATATTTTCTTTTAGGAGTTTTATGGTTTCAGGTCTTACATTGAAATCTTTAATCTATTGTGTGTTTATTCTTTTTTTTTTTTAAGATTATTTTTATTGTTTTTTGACAGAGAGAGAGAGACAGACAGAGAGAGACAGAGAGAAGGGGGAGGGCCCAGAGCAGTATCCTAGTTGACAGCATTAGTTTTCCATATAGTTTCACTCCACAGGTGGGCGTGGGGCTGCGCAGGGCAGGAACTGGGCCAGGGGCCTCCCGCATGGGCCCCCGCAAGAACTGAACTGGAGGCACATCCTAGTTCAGCATATGGGTCCGCATGGGCCAGGATTCGATCCTCAGGCTCCAGGGCTTTAAAGCAAGCGCTTAACCCACTGAACAATCCAGCTTCCCTGTTTTTATTCTTCTATGTGACATAAGAAGGTATTCCAGTTTTTGTGTGTGTTTTTGGCCTGTATCTATGTAGTTCTCTCATTTATTGAATAGACTTTACCTCAGTGTAAACTCTTGCTTCTTTTGTCAGAGATTAACTAGCCATATAAGGATGGATCTATTCCTGAGCTCTCTGTTTTGTTCCAGTAATCTATGTGTCTGTATTTATGCCAATAGCATGCTGTTTTGATTACTACAGCCTTGTAGCACAGTTTGATATTATGCAGTGTGGTACCTCTAGCTTTGTTGTTCTTTCTGAGGATTTCTGTGGCTATTCGAGGTCTTTTACCGTTCCAAATAAATTTTAGTGTTATTTGTTATAGTTTTGTGAACTATGTCATTGGTATTTTTATAGGAACAGCATTGAATCTACAGCTTGCTTTGGGGAGTAAGGATATTTTAATTATATTAAATCTTCCCATCAAGGAGTATGGTATATGTTTCCATTTATTTGTATCTTATTTAATTTCTCTTTTCAATATCTTATAATTTTCTGAGTACAGGTCTTTTATAATACTTCCTTGGTTAAATTTATTTTTAAGTATTTTCTTTTTTGCATGAAATTATAAATGGAATAACAATTCCATTTCTTAATTTCTCTTTCTGAGAGTTTATTATTGGTGTACAAAATGGAACCAACATCTGAATATTAATTTTGTATCTATGAATTCTGAAATAGCTCAGTGGTTGAGCGCTTGCATTGTAATCATGAGGTCTGGGGTTTGATTTCCAGCCCCAGGCTGTGCAAACCCCGTATGATAAACTGTGGAACAACTGGTAACTGCAGAGATGGCTCAAGGGTGAAGGTTGTCTACTCCCATGTGGGAGGCCCCCAGTTCAGTTCCTGCCCTTCATGGCCCATATCTACCTGTGTGGAATAAATCCATGTCACAACTAAAGATGTACAACTATGGAGACTGCTTTGGGCTCTTCCCGCTATTGTTCCTCTCTCTCATCTTCTCTTAAACAATAAAATAAAATCTTAAAAGAGTTGTGTATCCTGCTACTTTGCTAACTTTATTTATCAGTTCTAATAGTTTTGGGTAGAATCTTTGGGGTTCTTCATATATAGTCTTATGTCATCCGCAAATAATGACATAATCACATTTTTACTACTTCCTTTTCTATTGTGATGTCTTTTCTTTTTCTTGTCTAATTGCTGTGACTAGGACTTCTAGTACTATGTTGAATAAAAGTGGTGAAAGTTAGCATCCGTTTCTTGTTCCTGATCTTAAGGAGAATGCTTTTAGCTTTTCCCCATTGAGTCTGATATTAGCTGTGGACTAGTCATATATAACTTTTATTAAGTTGAGATATGCTCCATCTGTTCCCATTTTGCTGAAAATTTTTATAATAAATGAATGCTGGATTTTGTCAAAAGCCTTTTCTGCATGTATTGATATGATATTTATTTTTAATTTTGTTCATATGGTATATCATGTTAATTGATTTGCAGATATTGAATCAACCCAGCATACCAGGAATAAATCCTGTTTGATCATGCTGTATGATCTTTTTGACATATTGCTAATATTTTATTGAAGATTTTTGCATCTATCTTCATTAGGGATATTGGCCTATAGCTGTTGTTTTTTTAATATCTTTGTCTGGTTTTGGTGGTTTTAGAATCAGGATAATGGTGACTTCATAAAATGAACTTGGGAGGCTTCCCTTCTCTTGAATTTTTGGGAATAGTTTGAGAAAAATAGGTGTTAATTCTTTTTAGAATGTTTAGTGAAATCACCTGTGAAGCCATCTGGTCCATGACTTTTGTTTGTTCGGTGCTTGTTGATAATTGATTTGATTTGATTAGTTGGAGTCAGTCTTTTCAGATTTTTTATTTCTTTTGATTCAGCCTTGGAAGATTGCGTGCTTCTAGGAATTTATCTCTTTCTTCCAGATTGTCAAATTTTTTGGTTATTAGTAGTTCATAGTATTTTCTTACAATTTTTTGTATTTCTGTCATGTCTATTGTCACTTGTGCTCTTTAATTTTACTTATTGGTGTCCTCTTCCTTTTTTTTTCTTAACAAGTCTGTTTAAAGACTTGTCAATTTTTTTTAACCTTTTCAGAAAACCAGCTTTTAGTTTCAATGACCTTTTGAGCTCTGACAGGAAAAGTTTTGATATACCTTGTCAGAGTCATGCTTTTCTGAATGGCCCCTGAAATATTGGGCAGGACTGAGGAAGTTGAGAACTTAAAAAAAAAAAAAAAAGGAACTAGAGCAAAAGAAGTTTGGCGACTTTTTTAGCTTATGAATTATTTTGAAATACATGATCTTCTTGACATTAGTATGTATGAGTCTGTAACCTAATCCTTGGTTTTACTTATTTTTTATTGCTTTCATATTTTGTCTTGATTTGTAATCCACATTTGATCAAATCATTTTTTTTTTCTCAACCCTCTTTTGTTGTAGTAATACAAAAATAATGGACCCAGCCCTGCCATTTTTTAGCTATGTGAACTAAGTAACAATCTAAAAATTATAGATAACTCACACATAGAACAAAGTAGATGATAGCTAAAAATCCACTTCTACTCACACATCCATGTTTAAATGTTTGATTCATTTTAGAAATATCTACACATATATTAATTTTCCATTTTATTATGGTTTTGTTCAGGTTCTAATTGATTTCAGTATACTTATATATTATAAAACATGAACTTTTATAGTGAGCCAAGTAGGATAAGAAACTAGAATGATCAAGATGATTGAGTGTAAATTATTACATGCCAGAGAATGGAAGTCTGGCTGAAAAGCATGTTCAGTTCTGAGAGTACTTTTGAAAGTAGTCTTTAGGGCTGCCTCCATTTCTAGGAGAAGTAGATGAGTACGGTAGCCCCAGAGCTTGGATAAGACTAATCTATAAGTATAACACAGATTGTTCCAACCCAGGACTCAAAATGCAGTTAGACACAGCAAACAGGGGTTTAGTATGGAAAATCAAGGCAATCTCAGCATGCTATAATTTTCCAGTCCATTCCCTATGTGAGTTTTACTCCAACTTCTAGTTGTCATGTCTGAAGTCTTAAAGTAATCCTGATTCAAGAAGAAATTTTACACATGGCTAAGAAAAAAAATAAAATGCTTTAGAACATAGACAATACTTAGTCATTACTTATAGAGAATATTATAGTTGCCTTTACACAGTATTTTTCTTTTTTTAACCTAAGACTTCTCTTTCCAGATGAGAGGAGTTTGTTCCACAATTGCCTTCACTTCAGAGGCAGGATGTCCCTGCTTGCATGGGCATGACTAGAAAGAGAAAATGAGTAATGTGGCATTGTGCTACTGTTTGGTTACCTTAACAGACCCTTTAAAAATGGCATACTTATAACAACAGTCTTTGCTCAGAACTTTTGTGAGGTAAAATGTAGCTTCACAAATCAATTCAAATGTTTAATGCATCACTCTCCCCTAGTAGATATTCAAGACATTTAAGAAATATAATCTGAATTTATCACTGTTCTGATTAAGTACTTGTAAAGATTAACAAAGTAAGAGGTTAACCTACTCATTGTTCCCCTTCTAAAAGTTAATTGATAGAGCTAAAAATTCTTTACACATGTTAACATCCAGAAATAGTGCACATAAATTGGAGCAATAAAATGATTGCAGGTAAGGACAGAAATTTAGGCACAGCTGACTGAGCATTAGGTATCAAGGCTATCCATCATGCTTCATTTTGATGCAGCTGGTACATCTTTGCATCATCTACTCTAAATAGTTAGTGCAAATTCAGGCCATTAGTTGATGACAGTTCTTCATCCAACACGCTTACCAATCTGCTCACTTGCATTATCCTCTCTGTTCGTTTTGGCAAGTAATATGCAATTCTTTTCATACACATTATTTTTAGCTGAATAGAAGTTGCCTGGAGCTAGGGGACTGTGGATATTAGCAGAACTGGGACCTGATATGACCCCTTAGTCAAAATAATGAAAGAAGTTTATTCTTTCATTAAAAAGAAAAATTGTTTTTTTCTGATATGTTTTTCTCATCTTCAGATTATTTTTTCCCAGTAGGGTCTAGAAATTGAATTAAAGACATTTATTGAACTAAAAGTAAAAGAAAGGGAGACTGAATAGTCTGTGAAGAATCTAACACTATTCATGTGTGTCATACATGTGAGTGTTCAGTGTATACACACAAGTGTATGTATAACTGTAGAGGAAGGACATGAGTTACTATATTTTTCTGTGTATAAGATGATACTTTTGTCTAAAATTGTTAGAAAAAATTGGGGATCATCTTATACACAGGAATAACCTGTGTATTGATTTCTTTATGTTGTGTTAGAAAAATAGGGGTCCTTTTAAACATGGAGCATCTTATAAACAGAAAAAAATACAATAAAGACCAGAATATAATTAGAGTTCGTTGTTTTTCCTTATGATATAAAATAGTTGAAACAGATTTCTTTTTCTTAAAGACTGATATTTTTTGTTTGAGAAGGTAAGAGAGAGAGAGAGAGAGAGAGAGAGAGAGAGAGAGAGAGAGAGAGAAAGAAAGGGGGGAGAGCCAGAGCAGTCTCCGTAGTTGTATGTCATTAATTGTGACATAGTTTCATTCACACAGGTGGATGTGGGTCTGCTGGGGTGGGAACTGAACTGGGGACCTCCTGTATGGGAGGCGAGAACATTCACCACCATGCCATCATGGCACCTACCAGTTGCTCCGCAGTTCAGATATGAGTTAGCACAGTCCAGGGATAGGATTTGCTCCCCAGATCTTGCAGTTGCAAGGCAAGCACTCAACATGTTGAGTTTTCCTGGTATCCCCAGATTATTATGTTCTATTTTAACAATGAGTGTCAAGAACATGTATATTATATTGTAATAGCAATGCTGATATATTATAATCATTAAAATAATACAGGAACTGGTAGAAGTAACGTCCCTTTTGTATGAGCTGGTAACAGAGCATTACTTCTTCCAGACCCTATATATCAAACAACTTAGATAAAAATCATGGCTAGAGCTCAAACACTCATTTAGATCTGACCTCGAGCACCTATTTTCTGTGGTACACTACACAGATCACTTTATTCTTCTGACCCTGAGCTTTGTATTTATATAAGACAAGTAATAATAATAATAATAATAATAATAATAATAAAATAGCTAATTTTTGAGTGGTTATGAGATTAAATAGGATGATGCATAGAAGGCACATAGCATAGTTCCAGCCCATTTGTAAGGCCTAAATAAATGTTAGACTAATGTTTTAGTGTGAAATTAAGTAAATTAATTATTTTCTGTCTCCATTGAATGAGGTTCATACTTCTTTGGTGCTGAAAATGTCCCGAATACTTTTCAGATACTTGGCCATCAGGAAAAACATCAATATTATTTGAATTTTTTAGGAAACTTATCTGAAGTTTATTTTTTTAACTCATTTTTTTGAAGATTACTTGGTTTCAGAGTTGGGGCAGACTTACTTGTATATATTAGTTACAGCAGGCCCAGCAAATATTCTAATTTTTTTTAAGTTATAAAAAAATAAACTTTTAGGTTAAAAAAAGTCTCAATATATAATATCAACATTTTCATCTTTATACTGATGCAGCCATAAATTAACATTAAAAATATTATTTTATGGATGAAGGAACCTAAGAAGGCTAAACTGCCAAAGGCCTTTAAAAATTTTAAAGTAGCCCTGTTAAAAATGTGCAGGTATGGGGAAGCTGGGGATGGCTCAGTGGGTTGAGTGCTCACTTTGCAGCCCCGGGGACTGAGGATCAAATCCCGGCCCCGGCCCGTGTGGAACCATATGCTGAACTGGGAGCTCCCCCAGTTCAGTTCTCTCTCTGTCTCTGTCTCTGTATCTCTCTCTCTCTCTCTCTCTCTCTCTCTCTCTCTCTGTCAAAAATAAATAAATAAAATATATTAAGTTGTCTGGAAAATGACAACTTAAAAAAAATACTTTAAAAAAAAATGTGCAGGTAGTAAATATTTTCACTAGTGACATAGTGAATCAGTTAAAAAAGAAACAGTAGCATTTTCTTTGTGATTTTTCTGTTTGATTGTTGGTGGAGTGTGTGAGGGTAGTGGTTGGGGCTAAGTGAAGTGGTGCATTTATCTTGTTGACAGTGTACAAGGCATAGTTTCCTTGGACTGATATTGACATATATCATCACAGTAACACTGGCATATGGATGGACTCAGGACACAGAAACATAGGGGAATAAGACCAGGGAGAGTAATTCAGAAAACCGGAGAGGGTTATAATGACAGAAACAATTTTTACTATTGTTCAGCTATGAGAAACAGCACCTCATTTAAAATCATACAAATAATCTTTAAAACCCATTGGAGAGCTGAGATATAAAGTCAAAGAAATATGTGCTGCTACAGACATGACAATAGCACATTGCTCAAGAAAAATAAAGCTATATTTAAAACATGCTGACATGTAAGTTCAAAGCCTTAACAAAAGGAATCTGAACTTGTTCCTAAGGCAAGCCTAATCCTTTGGTGTAGTTATTAGGGCTCAGTATCTGAAATCTCATAGGATAATTTTGGACATATCAAGACACGTTATACTTAATTAACCAAATGTAAAGAGGAGTCTTTTTTGTTGCTTGGTTTTGTGGTATAGTGCAAAATTGTATTTACAAATTGCTTTCATTACTAGTTTGGAGTTATATAACAAGTTATAAAATACTAGAAATCTCCCAATAAAAATGTAAAACATAGTTTCTCAAAAGCAGAGATTTAGAAATCAGTGATTTTCACTATATACCAAAAACACATATTTTAATTGTAGACTATCACATGGATCATCTAAGTAATCTTGAGAATACTTTTTTGCATATATTGTATAACACTCAGTTAATTGACTCTTATAGCCTACAATAAAAATGTGAACAACCATAATTTAAAGATTTTTATTTTTATTGTTTTTGACAGAGAGAGAGACAGAGAGAAGGGGGAGGGCCCAGAGCAGTCTCTATAGTTGACAGCATTAATTTTCCATATAGTTTCACTCCACAGATGGGTGCGGGGCTGTGCAGGGCAGAAGCTCGGCCGGGAGCCTCCTGCATAGGCCCCGGAAAGAACTGAACTGGGGGCACACTCCAGTCCAGCATATGGGTCTGCATGGGCTGGAGCGGAGATTCAATTCCTGGTCTCCAGGGCTGCAAAGTGAGCGCTTAACCCACTGAGCCATCCCAGCTTCCCCATCCATAATTTAGATGACACTGTGTTAGGCACTGAAAATTCTGATCAGTCCTGCCAACTACATGATAGGTGAAGGAGCTTCAAGTTACTCTACAAGATCATTTCAGTTCTTTTAAAAAGGCGAAAGATTTATGCGATTTGAAGAGAAACCAGAGTATTCATTTCAGTTCTTTTAATCTCAGTTTTCTTATCTGTGTATTAGCAAGAGTAATTCATACTTTA
Organism: Craseonycteris thonglongyai; assembly: GCA_004027555.1. NCBI lineage: Eukaryota > Metazoa > Chordata > Mammalia > Chiroptera > Craseonycteridae > Craseonycteris > Craseonycteris thonglongyai. The sequence goes on along the minus strand of PVKE010012516.1, from coordinate 18,594 downwards.
TACATTTATTGTGAGACTGAAGTCTAACAGCATTTAAAGGTACTTTGAAAACTACAAGGAACTATAAAAATAAAAAATGTTGTTATTATTATCCTTTGGGCACAGTTTGATAACAACATGGCAATTATTTGTGATTATAACATAAGAGTAATATGAGATTTGGGGCTAATTTATGGCCTTAAATATCTGTATTTTAAAATTTAGATCAATGGCAACATACTGGTATTTCTCTTAGTCTAATGAAAGCAAACACGTTTAACTAGCAACAAACTCAGTTGTCCTTTGTGATCTACTTAGTCATTCTGCAGAGTGATTTGTTTTGCTCTTTGCAAATGTGTTAGTTTATAGAGTCGCCACTGAAAACTAATTGTCAATGAAAATAATAAATGCACAATGTCAACAAATTTATTCTGAATCTTTCACTTCAGTAGTTAATGCAGGCCTATTCAATTTGAATGTTTTCCTCTGAAGCCATGATTATAAGATCTTTATACTTAAAGTATGTTTTTAAAATAAATAACCAGATGTTAAATTATCAGTAACAGCATCAAAATTATTTATGCAGATTAGCTTTATGATTTTGTAACACATAAAGGCCAAACTAAGTGGATGATTTTGGAAAACTCTTTGAAATTCTAAGTTTCACTTGTCTGTTTTTTACTTTCTATCTTTCCGCTAACATTTACTGAGTACCTACGATATACCTAGTGTTACTACATATATCATCTCATGTAATCTTTATTAATATTCTATTTTAGAAACCAAGAAAACCAAACTTCATAGAACTTAAAAACCTGTCCAAGATGACACCGCTGTAAGTGATGGCACCTACTAGTTATTAAGTTCAAGACCAACACTCTTTCAAAAACAGCACTATTTATCATCCAAATCTATACACCAGAGGATGTCCTCATATTCTTTCTGACTTTCTAATTAAAACTTAATTTTAGGAAAGGATTTGATAAACGAACTCACCATAAGGCATTAGTACATAAATAACTCAAAATACAAATTCATATAAAACACAAGGGGATATATATTTTACCAGGGTAAAACATTATTTGTAATTTATGTCTAATGATTGAAATTATTTTTGAAATTTCAGACATTGGGATGCAGGCAAGTTAAAGGAACTAATCAATAATCTGTAATCATATTACATAAGTAATCCTGCCCAATTAAATAAGTGGCACCCAGCACCATAACTGTAACAGGACTAATGTTCTACTACTTTCATGGAAAGCTTGTATTTTGATTTGTAACTGCTTCTGATGGCTTCTGTTCATATAAAGTCACCTTCAACGAGATTGCTGCTCCAGTTGGCACTGGCAGTTTATGTAAAATATTCCCCTTGCTTCTCTTCCAAAAATCACAACAAAGGTAATATTTCACATATGTGTTTAAAATACATGGCTGCAGCCAAATGTAAGATAAACATCTCTGAAGGCCAAAAGCAGAACAAAAAGATGTAATAGTAAATGTGGTCAAGTTCCAGCACAAGAAAAAAGCAGAAGTGGCCATGGATTCAGCTTCTGAGCATCAAATGGGTGCTAGAGCAGAGCCAGGTTCTGTGTGAAATAGGAAACTGAGCCAGGGCACCCATAAACCCAAGCAATTATCAAGTAGTTGCCTAGAGAGTTGGGAGAAAGCACAAATAGTTCTTCCTCCTAAGCTAAGCCAAGCCCCAACTATCTTAGTAAAATGAACATTTCCATAATATACTTGAATTATGAGAACTGTGGTTGCCAATAAAAGAGCAAGGCAGGTAGAGACAACTGTAAAATGGTCACACATGGAGAGGTGAGAAAGGAGAGATTAAACAAAAAGAAACACAGAAATCAGGAAAAGCACAATGAAGAAAACACACTAAAATTTCAAAGGATACAAAGAGAAAATAATTAATTAATCATGAAAGATAGTCATCAAACAGATGTTAATCTGGCATAATTATGTTTGAGTAATTAAAAAATGACTTAAATAAGTATATTTAAAATCATAAATTTGTAGAGGAAGGAAAGAACAAATGATTATATTACAAAGAATATGAAACATGTGGTTATAAAAAAGTATTGAAGAGAAATACTAGTAATAAAAAATGTAGCCCTTAAAATACATCAACAATAACCAAAAAACCTGAATAAACTGGATGAACATCAGATTGAAAGAACTGAAGGAAATATTAATGAATTAGAAAGAGTACTGAGGATTTGACCTACAATATCTGAAAATAAAATAAAAGAATGGAAACTGTGATATCAAAGTTGTAATAGACTTGGACAATGGTCTCACTAATTTTCTTCCCATAACATTTTCATCAGATGAGAAAATGTCAATATTTAAAGAGATAATGACTTAGAAATATCCAGACTGAAGAACTGAATCCTCATTTTGAAAAAGCAGATACAAAACTAATCAAGAGAAAAAAATAATTCTGTACCTTGACAAACACAGCTAAAGTGTGCCTAAAGAGATAAATCTTCAAACTTCTCCGTGAGAAGAACAAATTATCTGATAATTAGAATGTGAACAGGCTTCTTACTTTGCCCCGTTCTTCTTAATTTCTTCATATTTACTGCCTTGGACTTTCACCTACTAATAAAGTATAGACACTTTAATCCCTTTCCAGGTTCTATTTTCTGCAAGCCCACAAATACTTTCTGCAAAGACAAATACTTAATAACTGAATATGTTGTGTTAAGAGCACAGCGAAATCAGGAAGAAACTTCCAAGGTGAAATAAGGAAGATGTATTCTATTTCAGTGGACCCTCTTTCTTGCTCATGTGCTTAATAAACGCGAACCATTAATCAATGCTTAATGAGCCACAACATAATATTTCTCCCCCCACCACTTTCTTTACTAGTGGATGTTCTTTGATTTCCACCTGCAATTTCATTTTACTATTTGTTATTTCTCTTCATAAAAATGCAGTAAGAGGCTCGCGTGAAATGGATTAATGTAGGTTGGTCAGTGGGGTCCCTCTGCTTCCAGCAGCCAAACCAGCATAGATTTTGATGCAGACATTTGATGAGTAAAGGTTTCATTGTCTTTGAGTCGTAGAAGTCACTCCATTTTATGCACTTAGATCAGTGCTGTCCAGCAAAAATTTTGTATGTTCTGTGTTATTCAATACAGAAGCCACTAGTCATATAGGGCTATTGAGCACTTAAAGTATAGCTAGTAAGTCTGAGAAATGTGTTTTTAAAAGTATTTAATAATTTTAATTCAAATGTAAGTAGTTACATTTAGCTAGTGGCTATCATATTAAACTGCACCATTCTAAACTGCACAACCCTAAGAGAAGTGATGCTGTTATAACATGAGAAACACAGGCTAATGTTACTGATCTCAAGACTAAATCTAAAGACAGCCTGTCTCCTGCTATTTCTAGCATACAACACACACTAAATTACAACTGAATGATGAGAAAAATATGATGGGGTGGGGGAGGAATTGTGATAAAGCTCTATCACAGTCATAATAAAATAGAAGTATTTAGTAGATATTTGCATGATCAAAAGTTGGTGAAAAGTTGTGTCAAGTACCTGCAATTATTAATGTGCTTTGGTGATACAGCTTTTTAATGTATCTTGCTCATTAAATTTTCTACTACACAAATAAAAATAATTCAACTTACTAATTAAAACTTCTTGATCAATAGTTAATTCTTGGGGATGCTGGGGATAGCTCAACAGGTTGAGTGTTTGCCTTGTACTATGAGATCTGGGCATTGAGTCATGGCCCCGGCCCACGCAATCCCATGTGCTGAACTGGCACACTGGTGACTGCTGAGATGGCGGTGAGGATTCTCGCCTCCCACATGGGAGGTCCCTGGTTCACTTCCTACCCCAAGTGGCCTCACATACACTTATATGGAACGGAACTATGTCACAGCTACTGATGTACATCTGTGGAGACTGCTCTGGGCCCTCCCTACTTCTCTGTCTATTCTCTCATGACCTCTCTCAAACAATAAAATTAATCTTTTAAAAAATAGTTAATTCTTTGTATTTCTTAACAATAATGTTAAAGTCATGTTCGTAGGAAAGTCTTATATGGAACCTCTTTTCTTTTCCTTTTGGGCCAGGATCCTTTTTTACATATTATCATAGTACTATGCTCATTTCATTCAATTCACTTTTCTCTTCATAATTATATATTCATTTCTCTATTTGATTAAAATTGGTCTCTTCTACTAGATTCTAAGATCTATATAACCAGAAGCATGACTCTTACTCACCTGGCACAGTGTCTGACATTTAAAACATGATCAATAAAATATGAATGTGTGAGCAAAGCATATTCACATTCTGTGGGGGAAAAATTTGCTTCTAGTATATAGAATAATCTGAATGTTTCCCAGTGGTCATTTTCAATAATATGCATTGCCAGTTTACTATATTTTTATTCGTACCTGATATAATAGGTAAACCAACCCTCTTCAAATTCACTGATACTTAGCAGGAAATTTAAGAATATAATCTAGATTAATCGACAGGTTTCAAAATAAATAGTTACATTTGGAAAACTGAATGACTATTAAGCATTAGTTTTATTTAAAAGAAAGTCAAGTAATTAGCTTTATAACTTTTAAGTTTAATAATTATTTCTTGGTGTTGTAATTCTTGTGATCTTAATCTACCCACCCACTTTTGCTAAAAAGAGACCACAGAGAAAAGATTAATGTTTTTTGTACTTTCACCTTCATCCATTTATACTTCCTTGTTTTATCCTATTACATAGTATCTTTTCTTTTTTTAAAGGTTTCTTTTATTGTTTTTGACAGAAGGGAGAGAGAGACAGGGAGAGACAGAGAGAAGGGGAGGGCCCAGAGCAGTCTCCATAGTTGCATGTCATTAGTTTTTCAGCATGGCTTCATTCCACACAGCTGGGCTAAGAGCCACAGAGGGCAGGAACCAGGCTGGGGGCCCTGTGTGGGAGACACGCCCCAGTGAGCTAGAGGCTGAATGGAGGGCCTCTTACGTCAAAACTTGCTTTAGCAGGAACCAAACTGCTCCCCCCATCCCCCGATGTGAAGCACACTGCAGGTCAGCATGTAGGTCAACACTGGCTGGCTCCCCGACCAGGACTGGGACTTGATCCTGGGACCTTGGGGCTATAAAGCAAGCGCTCAACCCACTGAGCCATCCCAGCATCTCCTAGAATCTTATTATTGAAATATTTTAGTGTGAATACAGTTCTTTCCAAATGAAAACATTTCTAAAATCTGTTGGTGTGAGTTACTGACTGCATATACTTTCACAGCCAAAGTTCTTCATTTTTTCCTTTTCCTTGTAATATTTTTTTCCTAATCCTCTCAGTGGTTGAATATGCCTAAACATGCTTCAAGTCAGTAAAACTAATATTAGCTAAGAATCCTCAACATGTCATGGCTAAAATTTTATAAATCTTCAAATATGAGACAAAACTGGACAACTTAGGTTAATATCTGAAATATTTTCTTTCCAAGTACTGAATGCTAGTAGTCTATTTACATAGGCATTGCTACAATCTATATCCACATATCTCTCAACTATCTCAAATGCATTTTTCAGTAAATTTTTAATGAGTGCCTACTGTGCCATGTCCTGAGTTGTTCATATGAGATAAATAAATCAGGAGGGCAAATCATCCATAAGCTTAGCATAGTAAGGAATATGGCATAGACTGCTAGAGGCCAACCAATATCCATTTAGCCTTACTTCTAGCTAAGTGTGGTCATGTGATTTTTTTTTCCTTTTTCTTTTTTTTTTTACCGAAGACATACATTCAGAAATAATCTTGTAGGACTATCTGGAATGCTTTGTAAAAAGAATTTGGGGATATGTTCTTTACAATTATTATTATCATTCCTACTGCAATCTGAAAAACAAAGACACAAAATACAGCTCCAACTAGCTTCATGGACCAATAGTGGCCTTGAGGATGAATGCTATACTGAGGAATTTACAATAGAAAGATGAAAAAAGACTTGATAGTTTACCGGAGACATTTGAAGTCACCACATAGCCATAAACGTTTATCCTGAGAAACATTTTTTTGTTGTTGTTTAATTCTATGTTTTTTAAGTTGTCTTGTATATGTAGATCAAGATAAAAATTATTTATATATGTTAGCAAATAGCCGATACATAGTTTTTTGTAGCTGTGTAAACAAAAGATTGGAGAGAGAGTAATTATATCTATTTGGTAAGGTCAGCGTTGCTACTCAAAAGCTTAGCCATTTGAATTAAGTTTTGAAGGCTGAGTAGGAGTTAACCAGGTGGAGGATAGAAGAAAGTGCATTACAAATAGAGAAAAGAACGCATGGTAAAACTCTCAAATTAAAAATGTATTGTTCATTTTAATTTACGTTAGTAGTTTAATAATGGTTTAATGTGTTATCCATGGAAATGAAAGGGTATAAATCAGTTGCTTTGGAGGTTGTTAGGTATAAGAGACAAAGGAATGAATTTCAATATTTATCCATTTATTTCTATATAGCATCAATAAACAACTGGAAAATAGAAGTTAAATTTTTTTTTTAATTTTTAATAGCAAAAATAACATAAAATCTCTAGGAAAAACCGATAACAAAAACATACGTATAACACTCTTACACCAAAAGTAACCAAACTTTATTGACAGAACTTAAAGACATAAAGAAATGGGATACAGCATAAGTCCCTAGTTGATTTATGGAATTATAATAAAAATCCCAACCCCTTTTAAAGAACTGATAAGTTGATTCTAAAATTATTCAATTCAATTCTGAATAAGGATTTACACTATTAGACAACAAGATGTATTATAAATAAATTTTATTTATCACTATGATTAAGACAGCATGTTATTCACATAAGGTGAGAAGAATAAACCAGAATATAAATAAAACAGGTCATAGATTATAAAAACAGATTCATACATATGGTTACATGATTATCACAAATAAGATACTATCGTGGAGGAAATAACGGTCTTTTAAGAAATGATAGGTCAATTAAATAGCCATATAAAAAAATTGAATCTTGATCTCTACCTTTATACTATACAAAAAAGATGAAAGATAAAGAAAAAGCTTCTTGAAGATAATACAAAAAAAATCTTCATGAACATGAAGTAGTCAAAGATTTCTTTAAAATAATACAATGAATTAACTATAAAAATGAAGAGATAAATTGGGTTACATTAAAATTTCAGACAATATTTACCAAAATAGTAAAAGGGCAAGTCATGGTGATGGGGGAGATATTTACAATATAAAATGCATAGAACCTACCAAGGACTCAGATCCAAAATACATAAATAACTCTACAAACAATAGGAGAAAAATCAGTGAAACTGGGGAGAGACAGAAGCAGACACATTCTAAGAGTGTCCAGTAAACCTATAAAAATAAACTAACCTCATTAGTTATTATGGAAATACAAACTGAAATCCAAATATTTCATTATACACCAAGTAGAATGAATAAAATAAAAAGCAAAAGTGATAATACTGAGTGTTGGTAAAAATCTGGAGCAATGGAAACTCTTATACACTGCTGTTGAGAGTGTAAATTGATAGAATTATTTTAGAATATGGTAGTATCTAATAAATTGAACCTATGCTTATTCTGTAGTCTAGCAACTCCAGGTATAAGTATATATCCAACCAACATATGTACAAATGTGCATCAAAAAATATATGTACAGAAATTTTCACAACAGTATTTCTGTAAGAGCCCCAAACTAGAAATAAACTAGACATTCAATTTAAGTAGAATGGGTACTTTAAAAAGTGCCAATTAATACAAAAATGAAAGGTAAAGAAAAACCTTCTAGAAGATAATATAGAAAAATATCTTCGTGAATTTGGATTGTAATTAGCACCAGACTAAAAGCGTTAGAGAGAAAACTGAATTTAGATCTCCAGCTTCCCTGTAAGCTATATACTCCTCAGCACAGTATATTTCTATTCACTCTCCTTCAGGTAGTTACACGTTCAGTGTTGCTTTTTGTGTTGTCTGGTTTTGTAGCATAGAGCTGTGGCAGGGTACACATGGAAAAACCAAGAATCTATCTGGTGAGGGAATAAATCAGTGAGAATAAGTATACTAATGCTACACACAACATCAGTAACATTTACAAACATAATGTTGTGGCAAAATGTCAGAAAATAATATGTTTTGTATGACTGCATTCATACACAGTTCACAAACAGCCTAAACAATTTTATGCTGTCAGAAATCAGAATAGTGGGCCAATAGTGACTGCAGATGACTAAAAACCAAACCAAAACAAAACAAAAAGACAAGTTATCTGAGGCTATGGTAATATTCTATTTTTGATTTGTGGTTTGGTTAAAATGTATGTTCACATTGTGAAAATTTTTTGAACTTTCACACTTATGGTCTTTATTAAAGAGAATAATAATTCCACTTTACTTGAGGTCTCTAAAATACATGTTTCTTTGTGGTGAAACTGACTTGGCAATAAATGTGAAATGTAACTAAAACATAAACAACTTAAGAATTAATACGGAACAAATAATTTTAAATTGCTTTGAATTTTTAGATATATTAATATTATTGTCTTTTTCCTTAAATTTGATGCACTCAGGAGAGTCATAATGTTGAACACTATAGTGATATGGTTTTACTTCTTTCTCTACATAAACATAAAAATGCAGTTTAATATAAATATATTGAATATTGCAATGGATGTTCCAATGTAGCAAAGAATTAGATTGCTGCTCATACTTCATCACTTCTCTAATTTAAGAAATGAGGTACGGGGAATGATATAAATGCAAATTCTCTTAAAATAGGGCCATACCATTCTCAAAACCAAGCATTTGAAGAAATACAACCTTGACAGTCTTATGTGCATGCAGTATTGGCCACATTTTCCATTAAATTACTAATCCTTGGGCTGTTAAATAGAAACATTTCTGGGCATATTAAATTCTAAATCTTCTTATAAATCCTAGTGGATAACACTTTTCCTACTCATGAGGCCCTTCGTCATGCAATTGCCTTGCTATTAGTGCTTTTTCCTCTTTGCCCTTATTGAGCATTAAGTTACCAAACTAAGATTCTTAATCAAAATTCATGAGGGTGGGATAGGAGGTGGGTAGTTAGTTCTACAGCTTTTCTGCATCAAATATTGAAGAAAGTTGCCTCCCAGCTACCACAATGAATGAGATTTATTAATCTTTGATTAAATCAGTACAAATAGATACAGACGCTACCAAATAACACCCCTGTAGAAAAAATAACTATAAAACCAGATAATACAAAAGACAACACTCTGAAAATAAAACTACTTGAAGGAGAGTGACTAGAAATAAACATACTGTGCTGGGGAATGAATAATTGTAGGGAAGTTGGAGGTCTAAATTAAATTTTTCTCCTTATGGAAAAGTACAGTTTGTGTAGTGAGCAAAGCTATGGCAGCATTACATGGGTTAAAGAACAGTAATCTTTCTGGTTGGTGAATCAAAAACCTGAATTTTGTGAATGTTAAAGAGAGTAGGGGAATCCCAGAAAAGAATGAGTCAAATCATGAATTCCTAAGTTCTGCTTACCCCATTCATTTGACCCCTGAACTATGCATGTGTGGGATGGAGGTTAAGCAATTGCACTAAATAAAAAATTCAAACAGAAGGAAGCTACTGCTCAAGAAACAGAGTTGGTAGTTCAAGCCAAGTCAAAAATATTTACTAGCTAAAACAAAGGAAATAACACATCAATAAAAAAATAACAAAATTCAAAATCTCTAAAATTTAACATCAACAATATTCAGGATACAATACAAAACTGTCCAGCATAAGCAACCCTCCCACCAAAAAGAAAAAAAAAAAAAATCATAGGCTAAAAAAGAAAAAATGGATCAAGCCCAACCTCTAATGAAACAGATGTTGTACATAACAGACAAGGATCTAAAAATGGCTTTTATAACTATCAATAATAAACTAAAAATTAAACATGTTTATAATAAATTCGAATACCTGAGATGAATATTTTAGAACTAAAAAATATATTTTACAAATTAAAAAATAAAAATCTCTGGTTGGACATCACGGCCAAATAGATATGCCAGACAAAATAGTAAGTAACCACAAACAAAAACAGTAGAAATTACCCAAATCAACCTACAAGCTAAAAATAGTTCTTATATTTTCAAAAAAAATTTTTTAAGAAGAAAAAGCACCCATGTTCGTAGCAACATTATTCATAATAGCTATAAGGTGAAAGCAATCCATGAATGGATAAACAGATTAACAAAATGGGATATATACATACGATGGAATATTATTCAGCCTTAAAAAGGAAGGAAATTCTCATACACGATACAATGTGGATGAAACAGAATATTATGCTAAGTGAAAAGACAGAAATACTATATGATTCCATTTAAATGAGGTATCTATCTAGTGAAATTTATAGAGATAGAAAGTAGAATGATGGCTGTAGGGGCTAGGGGTAGGGGAAATACAGGCATTTTAAAGTGGCTCCATGTTTTTTTACTCTGCTTTCAGGTACTAAAATATGTATTAATTCTCTATTGCAGTCACAGCATATTACTGCAAACTTTGTGACTTTAGACAACACAAATTTATTATCTTAGAATTACGTAGGTCAGAAATATGACACAGAGCTCAGTGAACTAAAATCAAGGTGTCAACAGACTGAATTTCTTTCTAAAATTTGTAGAAGATCTTTCTTTGTATTTTTTGTGGTTGGTGGTAGATTAGTTCTTTGAGGTTGTAAGACTGAAGTCTCTATTTTACTTCTAGCTGCAAACTGAGGGCTGTTTCCAGAACTAGATGCTACTAGCTCTCGGCTTCTTGCTTTCAAGTCCAATAATACTGAGGTAAGCCCTTCTTATGTCACATCCCTCTGAACCTTCTATCACTGTGGTTACGTGTCTTCCTGGTCACACTTGAGAAAGGTTCTCTGCTTTAAAGGATTTATATTAGAATTGGTCCACCCAAATAATCCAGGAGAATCTCCCAGTTTTAATGTCCTTAATCTTAATCATATCTTCAAATCCCTTATTGCCACGCAAGGTAACAAGTTTACAAATTCTGAGAAATAGGAAGTGGATACCTTTGGGGTCCATTATTCTGCCTACCACATAAATCATTTCAATGATTATGTTAATCACGAATAACCAAAACATGCCAATTAAAAGATAATGATTTCTGAATGAATGTAAAACAAGACCCAACTATATATATTTTTAAAGATTTATATTTTTGTTTTTGATAAAGACAGAGAGAGACAGAAACAGAGAGAGACAGAGAGATTGGTGAGGGCCCAGAGAAGTCTCCATAGTTGTATGTCATCAGTTTTCGACATGGTTTTGTTCCACGCAGGTGCATGGGGCCTCACAGGGTGGGAACTGGGCTGGGGGCCTCCCGCATGGGAAGCACACCCCAGTTCAACATATGCGTTTGCACAGGTCAGACTTGGGATTTGATTCTCGGACCCCAGGGCTGCAAAGTGAGCACTTAACCCACTGAGCCACCCTCCACTTCCCCAAAACCCAATTATATATTGACTCCACAAGAGACATTCTAAATATGAAAACACAGATATTTTTAAAGTAAAAGGGGTGAAAAAGATATGTCATGCAGACATTAAGAGTAAGAAGGCTGGGAGGCTGGGATAGCTCAACCAGTTGAGCACTTGCCTTTGAACTGTGTCGTTCTGGGATGGAATGCTGGCACCAGCCTGTTCATAACCCATATGCTGAACTTTAACCCATATGCTGAACTGCGGCACAAGTGGTAACTGCCAGGATGGCAGTAAAGGTCAGCCTCTCATGTGGGAGTCCCCCAATTTGGTTCTGTCCTGGGCAGCCCCACAGCTAGCTTTGTGGAATGAAACTGTCACCACTAATGATGTACAACTGTGGAGACTGCTAAGGGCCCTCCTACCTTCTATCTCTCTCTCTCACCTTCTCAAAAAATAAAATAAATCTTAAAAAAAAAAAAAAATAAGAAGAAGGTTATAGTGGCTATAAATGTTATATAAAATAGATTCCAAACAAAAATATTATCAGATATAAAGAGAAATTCTTCATGAAGCTAAAAATGGTCAATTCATTAGGAAGATATAGTAATTATAAATACAGCTTTCAATTACATGAAGAAAAATTTACATAATATAATTACACAATCACCATTAGACACTTAAAAACCCCTTTCTCAGCATTTGATAGGTCACTAGACAAAAAAAAAATCAATATAGACATAGCAGATCTGAACAGTACTATCAACCATCTTGACTTAATCTATATTTAATAGATCAGACAATTGCAGTATACACATTCTTTTCAAGTGCAATGATACTTTTAGCAGGATAAACCATATTCTAGGCCATAAAACAGTCTCAATAAATTTTTAAAACATCTGTGCAGATGATTTCTAACATGAAAATAGTAAAGAGAAAAATGAAAGCACAGGCACATGGGACATTAGGAGAAGAGATACTACTGCCTTCTTTTCAATTTGTGTGTATGTGTGTGTTTCTCTAAGAAGCAATGCACTTTTTAGCAACAAGAATGTTCCAGTAAAAAAAGCTAAAGGTGGAATACATGGGGTGAAAGTGGAGGAAACAATGTGTCTAAGAAGCCACTGGGTAATTTTAAATACATGGATATACTTGTCTATATCAAATATTGGAAACAATGAACATTTTAATGTTTCGAATTCTTTTTTTTAAAGAAAAATGCCTCAGAATTTTTGTCTTTTTATGTGTAATCTCTCAAATAAAACTGTCTCTTCCTAAAGGCTACCCAAATTAGGATCTCTCTACGTATGAAGATTATTAGAAAGACTACCCAAACACCATCCACAAATATTAATAAAGAGCTCTGTATTCCCATTATTTTTGTGATCAGTTGAAAAATTTACTCCCAATGAAAGATTTTCTAAGTGAAACATTAATGGAATGTCTGACTGAAAACTGGCAGCCTAAAATAAGGTAAACTAGGTAAGAACATTTTGTGGAAATAAAATCACGTTATATTCTATCAATGTAGTAGCAATATGCCATGTGAAACCTATATTTTATATTATCAATTCTAATACTAGCTTCTCTAGGATTTTAATCTATATAATGAACACTTAATAATTTCCCCTAAAAATGGATGAAACATTGCACTTATAAAGACACATATATACTTTCATGGTAAGATTTTATTATGAAGTAGTAATTTAATATTTTATTTACAAGAAACCATCCTTTGCTATTCAAGCTAGGTTTCTCCTCCTCCAGAAACCCTTTCTGACCTAACCTACTGTGATGGTTACTTTTATGTGTCAACTTGGCTGAGTCTGGCGGTGCCCAAACATTTGGTCAAACATTATTTTAGGTGTGTTTGTGAAGGTGTTTCTGGATGAAATTAACATTTAAATAATATTCTGTAGTCTAGAATATGGATGGGCCTCACCCAATCAATTGAAGACTTGAATAGAACAAAGAAGCTGCATAAAGGGAACTTCTTCAACTTGATTGAGACGTTGGTCTTCCTCTGCACTTGACTAAAACTCTACTCCTGGCTCTCCTGGATTCCAGCTTGCCAACTGCAGATCTTGGGATTTCTCAGCTTCCATACCATGTGAGCCAATTCCTAATTCATTCTCTCTCTTTCTTCTCTTTCTTTTGAGAACCCTGACTAATACACCCACTATTTTTAAGGTAGCTTCATGTATGAATTTATGCCCTTAGCTTTCTCTCCATCTCTCTACAGGGTATATCTCTCTATACTATAATTGTCTGTCAGTTTTAAGTTCTGAGAGAGCAGGAATAATGCCTTTCTTTTACACCCTTTATCCACAGTTCTTAGTGTGTTTCCTGATACCTAGTATACAACAAATAATAATATTTGTTGAATAAATGAAAGAATAGATCAAGATTTCAATCAGAGACATACCTAGCTCACTTTCATCATATCCATGGGTGTTCAACCATTTGGCTTCCCTGGGCCACATTGAAAGAAGACGAATTGTCTTGTGTCATACATAAAATGCACTAACACTAACAATAGCTGATGAGTTAAAAAAAAAAAAGTTGCAAAAATATCTTAAAAGATTTTAAGAAAGTTTACAAATTTGTTTTAGGCAGCATTCAAAGCTGTCCTGGGCTGCAGGTTAGATGAGCTTGAATAAGCCATTTCTTTACGTATTTTTGGTGTATATAATTTGCCCATAGATAAATTAAACCTGAGTAGACATTACTAAATGTGATTCTTAAGTCATTTAACCCTTCAATCTATCTATAACAATTTGTTATTTCCTGTTTATCTATTCAGTTCATAAATCTATAAAGAAAAAAACTTAAAAAAAAAATTTATTTATTTATTTTTTAATTGTTTTTTGACAGAGAGAGAGAGAGAGATACAGAGACAGAGAGAGAATTGAACTGGGGGAGCTCCCAGTTCAGCGCATGGTTCCGCACGGGCCGGGGCCAGGATTCGATCCTTGGTCCCTGGCCCTGCAAAGTGAGCGCTTAACCCACTGAGCCATCCCAGCTTCCCTGAAAAAAACTTTTTGATACATAGTACTCCTGAAAAACACAAAACAAAACTAGACGGTCCAATGGATTTGGGCCTTCCCATTCCTAATGCTGTATAAAATCAGTTAGGACTCACGTATAGAAAAGGCCCATCACATGGAAGGGAAATGCTACTCCTTTCATTCTACTCAGTCACTTATTTAAGGTGAGACAATCATCTTCCCGTAATAATTAAAGGCAGAGAAGGCTATTGGTAAATAATTATCATGGTTGAAAATTTCTGATCTTAAACTAATTCTAATTATATTTCTTTTATACTTCCATTCATTGCCCTAGAAGACATAATAAAACTTAGGAACTATGTTGGCATGTAGATACACATCAAGATTTTTTTTTTTTAACAATGTGGAAGGCTGATGCTGTCAACTGTGGAGACAGCTCTAGGCCCTCCTCCTTCTCTCTGTCTGTCTGTCTCTCTGTCAAACAATAAAAAATAAATCTTAAAAAAAACAATTTATTTTTAAAAGATTTATTTTATTGTTTTTGACAGAGACAGAGAGAGATAGAGACAGACAGAGAGAAGGGGGTGGGGGCACCCAGAGCAGTCTCCATTGTTGTATGTAATCAGTTTTTCAACATGATTTTGTCCTACACGGGTGGACGGGGGCTGCGCAGAGCAGGAACTGGGCTGGGTACCTCCCTTATGGGAGGCACACCCCCTTGAGAGAGACCAAATTAGGGGGCGAGGATCAAACTGGGGGCCTCCCACATGGGAAGCACACCCCACTTCAGCATGTGGGTCGGCTTGGGCCGGAGCCAGGATTCGATCCTCAGTCCCTGGGGCTGCAAAGCGAGCACTAACCAGCTAAAACATCTGGCTTCTCCAAGATGTTTTTCTTTTATTGAGTGTATGTGTATTAAGGATACAATAATATTTTTTTTAAGTATGCGAACTGTGGTTAAATTACTGTGTTCTTATTATAAAACATTTTTAAGACGACACTTAAATCAAATGTCTAAGTTTTGTACACATCAATAGAAAATACAAACAAGAAATAGAAAGAAAGGACACAAAGACAACTATTGATCCCTCTGTACACAAAAGGAGTTATTTTCTTTGGTATTGGCTTTAAGAAGTGTTTTCCCACTCTCCCTCCCCTTCAACAAAGAAGCCAACAATTCATTGTGTGTAAGCTGAAACTGCAAAGGAATCATTGAAAAAGAACTAAAAAAAAAAAAAAAAAAAAATGCAGTACACCAAAGAGAAACATGTTTCAAGTCAGACTTATCTACTCTCTCGGATTTAGGTGCATGCATCTTTTACTGTATGCTGAATGAATGAGGGTGGAAACAATCCTGCATTTATTGTACCTTGCACCCAACCCCATTACTAAAATCCTTTTTCTATAGAAAGTGCCCAATGTTCCATTCCTTTTGTTCTCTATATCTGTGATCCCCAACCTTTTTGGAACTAGAGACCAGTTTCATGGGAGACAATTTTTCCACAGACTGAAACAGAGGGTGATGGTTTGGGAATGATTCAAGCACATTACATTTATTATTACATTTCTATTATTATTACACTGTAATATATAATGAAATAATTACATAGCTCGCCATAACATAGTCAAGCCTCTGCTAATGTTAGTCTGTATTGGCAGCTGCTCCCCAGCACTAGCATCACCTCCACCTCCGATCATCAGGCATTTGATTCTCATAAGGAGCACATAACCTATATCCCTCACATGCGCAGTACACAATAAGATTTGTGCCCCTATGAGAATCTAATGCAGCTGCTGATCTGACAGGAGGTCGAGCTCAGGAGGTGATGTGTGTGATGGGGAGCAGCTGTACATACAGACAAAGCTTCTCTTGCTTGCAAACCCACTGCTCACCTCCTGCTGTGTGGCCCAGTTTCTTTTTTTAAAGATTTATTTTTATTGTTTTTGACAGAGAGAGAGAGATACAGAGTCAGAGACAGAGAGAAGGGGGAGGGACCAGAACAGTCTCCATAGTTGCACATCATTGGTTTTTCCACCTAGTTTCATTCCACAGGTGGATGCGGGGCTGCACAGGGAAGGGACTGGGCCGGGGTCTCAACGATGAGAACTGAACTGGGGACACTCCCCAGTTCAGCACATGGGTCCACATGGGCCGGGGCCGGGATTCGATCCTCGGTCCCCTGGGCTGCAAAGCGAGCGCCTAACACATTGAGCCATCCCAGCTTCCCCATGTGGCCCAGTTTCTAACAGGCCAGCACCTGTACCCATCCATGGCCCAGGGGTTGGGGACCCCTGCCCTATATTTTTGTATCATAAATACATAGTTTAAACTAACACACAATGCCATTTTTAGTAAGCTTCTAGAGAGCCATTTAAGTCTGTGTTATAGGAAAGGGAACAACCTGGTACCTATTATGCTGGCATACTCCTCCAATGTAAACAATGACATCTTGTCTAAAGCTGATATTTATGATTCTAAAATTTAAACTAAAATTGTATGAGATAACTGACCTTTTTCCTCCAAAGACTAACACAAAGTCTCTAATCACATATAAAAATATCATTGATGCATTTAAAAAAATTTTACTTATGAACCCCTCTTCTGGATATCTACCCCCCAAAATCTGAAAACCTTAATTTGCAAAGATATAGGTACTCCAGTGTTCATTGTAGCACTGTGTACAGTGGCCAAGTCATGGAAACAACCAAAGGGTCCTTAGATAGATGACTGGATAAAGAAGTTGTGATGCATTTAGACAATGGAATACTACTCAGCAATAAGAAAAGATGAAATACAGCAATGTGTGACAACATGGACAAACCTTGAAAACATCTTATTAAGTGAAATAAGTCAGACTGAAAGAAGAAAGTAACATATGACCTCAGTCATAGATGGAATATAAAACTGAAAGTAACAAAGAAACAAAAACTCATGGACACAGTCAGTGGTTTGGTGGTTGCCTATGGGTGGGGGTGGGAAGGTGAGCGGGAAGAGCTGGGGGGGGCATGGGGAGGGGACATTAAATGTAAAAATAAATAAATAAATATACAAATAAAATAAAAGAAAGAAAACTGGGAATGAAGCTACGAAAAAAAATTTACTTACGTTATACAATTGCTTAAAAAGCTCAATGCTCACAACTACTCATTTTTACATTTTTCTTCATTGTCCATTTTAAATAGATGCAGTTTTATAGTCAGCTTTCTTCACTTAACACAGTATCATAGTTTACTCTGCTGTTATATGCTTTTCTTAATATGCCACTGTAAGCATGTGTATAATTACCATAATCATTTCAGCTATTTACATGTTTTCTTTTATAAGACACACTGTAATAAACCTATTTGTCTACATAAGTTTTCATAATTTAAATAAGATAAATTATTAGAAATAGAATGCTCTTTTAGTGACCTTCTTTCATGAGTATAAGAAATTGATTGCATATGGCAACTAAGTCACTTCTTTTCCAGAATAGATAAGAATGTAAGCCTTTTACACAGTGATAAAACAGGTTAATAACTCAGACTTGGGGTCAGTAAGCCCAGGTCTTAATTTTTTCTCCAATCCCTGTGTGATCTTTGGGAAATGGCATACCTCCTATAGTTCTTAGTTTTCTCTTTTTATATTGAGGATAGTGACTTCTGGTTTATGGTCCAGCGTGTAAGCTTAGAAATTGTCATCCCATCCTAACAGCAAGTAAAAAGCGGAAGAAAATGACAAATTAATAACTCTTCTTAGATCTTTCACAAAAGTGATGTCACGGGGCGATTGCTGTTCGCTCTAATTAGAGTGTCAGACAGGAGGATACAGAGAATCACAACTTACCATAGCAGAAACCCAAGAGCATCATGGAAACCTGCACCAGGGTAGGAAAACCTGAACTGCAACTGAGAAATTTCTGGAGGCTCAGTGTGCACAAGTCTAAGAGTTAAAAACTCTTGGGAAAGCCGGGATGGCTCAGCGGGTTAAGTGCTCACTTTGAAGCCCCGAGGACCGAGGATCGAATCCCAGCTCTGGCCCAGGCGGACCCACATGCTGAACTGGGGTGTGCTTCCCGAATGCGGTGAGGCCCCAAGTTCAGTTAAAAAAGAAACAAACAAACAAAACA
>PVKE010012515.1:0-38185 GCA_004027555.1 Craseonycteris thonglongyai | reverse complement strand
AAAAAAAAAAAAAAAAAAAAAAAAAAAAAAAAAAAAAAAAAAAAAAGAATACTGTCCTTTGCTGAGCTGTTAGGTAAGACCAAGTTCTAACCCCCCCTTAGAGTTACTCATCACTGGGTTTCTTACCCATCCATTAATACACTGTGTTCTCTTGATAATCTGTCTTTTGTCTAATTTTACAGGGCCCTGGTCTATGACTTACTGTCTCCTACCCACTTCTAGGCCTCGGGTCTTGGATATTTGAATATACTGGCTTGTGTGTTTGGTGATTTGGGCTCCTATGCATGTGAAACTCATCAGACACCCACTGTGCTGATTTCTGCCAGGGAACCACTGGGAACCACTGGGAACCACTTTGCAGGGAGTTATTAGTCGGGCATAGGCACAGGTGGTACCAGCCACCTCCATGGGCTGGACCTTGGCACAGCAAAGCTCGGGGTGTTCTGCAGGTGCCACATTTCCAGAAAGGGCTGGAAAACCTCACCTTTCGCTGGCTTTGCCCTCCCTGTGTTCTGGGACTCCCCGCCGACTTTGGTGGCCTCACTACCCTCACCCCTCAACACGCTCGCACATATGCACACACACCTTCTCTTCCCCTTCCTGGAAACCCCCTCCGAACCTTCTGCCCCCGCCCAGGCCACAGCAAGACCCCGATTTGTGGGAAGAAATGTTCCCATGTGTTCCTACGCAACAAAATCAAGTGCATGCGTAGGTGTTCTGTTTTACAAACTCTCCTCCTTGGTTGTTATAAGATTAAAACAATTTTCTTCCTCAGTAAACGCTTCCCTTCAAAACCACTGGAAGCACGTAATTCTCCAGCCCATTTGTGCCTTCTATTTTCTTGGGGCTGCGAGGAAATCGTGATTGTGGGACCTGCTTCCTTGGAAGAGGCCAGCGCTGAGCAAGTGATGGACAAGAAGTAGTCATGTTTCACCGACAGCTCTGATCAAAGCTTCATTTATTTTGAAGTTCAAAAATGATAGGCGAGCATCGCAGGTCCTTGGGGAAGGCTGGGAGAGTGCGTTTTGAGGCAAATTATTCCTTTTTCCTCAGTGAATTTAATGGACACTTTCATTAAAACTGCAGGAAATTTTAAGGTAGTTCTGTTCCTATTTTCAAGCTACAGTTGAGGATTGCTTTTTTAATGCTTGGATCATTTGTGCTGCTGAGATATCGAAACATTGTAGGCATGCCTCACAGTTCATTTTCCTTAACAATGATGGGAAATTCACACACACACTTGAGGACACAGAAACATCACTTAAAATCACAATGAATTTCAAGGGAAAATGTACCCCAAAGGAGAAAATGAAGAAGCTGGCCCAGGTGTCTGGGAGGATACCAACATGCATTTGGCCTTGAAAAAACAAAATTCACCTGCCGCTGATCAACAATGCCAGTTTGCTACCGTGCAACTGGAAAAGCATTCCTGCTGGCTGTAAACTGCTCCATTTATGCGACTGTTTACATAATTACACAGCGAAACACTGAAACCTTTTGGGTTTAATACGTGTTTTAACAAGCCCTTCAACTGTGGTGCTGGTTTCTATAATCAAATCAAGCCTTTTCAATTAAAACACAATTAGAAAAGGTGTCATGGTGTCACTGTTACATGTTGCCGCCTGAATAGATTCAAGAATCGCTTGGCTGGAAATGTGAGCTAACCCCAGACGCCTGAGCTGAAATGCCACCTTAGACGGCCAGGGAGGGAGCCCCAGCTGTGGGCCTGGGCTCCTGCATGAGACCATCTCTTTGTGATGAAAACCCTGGGTGGCCTGGAGAGCTTGAAGATGCCTGTGGCTCTGAGCTTTTGACCCCCAGGGGCCAACGAGTGTGTCATGGACCAAAAATGATGGGCACGTGGTTACCAGTGAGCTAGCCACCTCCCCGACATTAATTACAGCCTAACGAGATTCTAGAGGTAGAAACTTGTAGACGTCGCTTAATCTCACTGCTTCATTTTAGAGATATAAAACAGGGACTTCATGGTTTGCCAAAGGCCATCACATTCACTTTGTCAAAGTAAAATGTGTACCCCCCAACCCCCCCCCCCAACTTAAGGGCCATTATCTAGTTAGAGCAGATACACAAAAGGGTGCTGGCTTGCAGAGCTAAGGGTGGCCTTCAGTAGGCTGACCAGATATAGTTTTAAATGGGACAGAAAACGGCACTTTCCCATTTCAAACGGTACATGTGCTCAGCCATGCTTCAGGAAAACTGGCTGTGTTCCATGGCCACACCTCAGTAACAGAAGTCAGGTGTGGAAGGCTGGTGTGGTGGGTTGAATGGGTGACCCCCTCCGCCCGCAAAGATATGAGCATGTCCACAACAAATCCCTAGAACCTTTCAGTGATACCATAACTGGACAAAGGGTCTCTGCAGATGTAATGAAGGTAAGGATGCTGAGATCTTCCTGGATTATCCAATGCACCCTAAATCCAATGGCAAGTATCTTTATGAGAGACAATCTAGTGGAGACATACAGACATAGAGAAAACGATGTGACGATAGGGGGCGGGAGGGTGGGAGGTAAAGATGGGAGTGATAGACACATGCCCGGGACTGTCCAGAGCCACGTGGAGCCATTAGTGGCAGGGAAGGGTTCTTCCTGGAGCCTCCAGGGGAGCAGTGGCCCTGCCCACACCTTGATTTTGAGCTTCTGGCCACCAGAATTGTGAGAGAATAAGTTGCTGTTGCTTTAAGCCATCTAGAACACGGCAGTTTGTTACAGCAGCCACAGAAAACTAACACACCAGGTAAAATGCAAAGGTCATGTTCCGACTCCACTCTCTGCCCAGGGAGGTTATCTGGAATCAAACTGCCTGCACTCAAGTTTGGCTCTGGGCCTCAGCTTCCTCTTGTATAAAATGGGTATAAAAGTAACAACCCCTATTGTATGTACAGTTTTTGCTGTTGCAATGGAGTAAAGCATGCAAAGGGGTTCAGCAGGCATCCAGTGTGGGCCAGCCGTTACTATAGCTCCCCATGGGGCCTGCTTTCCATTCACTTCACCACCCTGTGGTCCCTCCCTAGATGGCTACCACTGACCAGCAGGGACCCCGATGTAGGCAGGCCAGATCAGAATGCAGGGTGCCTGCTCCCTCCCAATTTGGCCACTTGCCTTCTGGAATAAAACAAGAAGAGGAGTGGGGGAGAGAGAAGGCTCATCACTATATTCATGGGATAAGGGATCCTTTTTCCTTGGACATAAACACACTTTGTAGATTTGCTCCTAGTCCTAGTAAAAGAGTAGAACCCACATGGCCATCAGGACAACCAACTGTGTCCCCTACATCAGAACAGCAAGGAGCAGCTTCTGTCTCTGAGGGCTGGGGAGTGGCTGGGGCAGACAGCAGAAGCAGACCCTCAGGTCATCCAGACGTTGGAGTTAGCAGACGAGGACTTTAAAATAGCTGTAATACAAGGTCCGTTCAAGAACACAAAAGAAAAGACAGAGGAAACCGATAAGATGTAGAGTTTCACCACAGAATTAAAATCTATTTTTAAAAAGACTTCAGTGGAAAATTGTAGAACTGAAAAGTACAGTAACCAAGTTTAAGAAGTTAGTAGATGGTTTTCATGGCAGATTAGACCCAGAAGAGGAGAAGATCAGTGAATGTGAAGACATGCCGATAGAAATAGTCAGACAGAAGCACAGAAAGAGGAAGTATTAGGAAAAAAACAGAAAGGAGACAGACATGGACACACATGAAAAGGTCTACCATGTGAGTGGAGTTCCCAAAAGAGAAGCCACCTGGTGCTGAGAGTCTATATGGGGGACCCTCCCTTTTACCCACCTGGCATGGCGTCTTGCCTCCTAGTATGTCCCCTATACTTCACCTGTGACATAGCAAGTAAAAAGCCACATTTGCTGTCTGTGCCCAAGTGCAAAAATGAACTCCACCCCCAACCCTCCTCCCCCTCCCCCTGCACTTGACCTTGTACTGAACTCCAGCCTATAATGGGCTTCAAATCTTTCTAACCTATAAAACTTGGGGCATGTATGCTAGAAGGGACAATGCCCCGTCCTGATGACCCCTTATCTAGCTGTGTCCTAGTGGAAGGGCCGGCCAGGCCTTGGGGTGACTGCTTGGTGCCAAAAGGGGCAGGGCATTTCTGGAGCCACCAGATAGGGACATCTGGGAATACCACAGATGACTGCCAAATTGGTAGTCTATCTTTTACCACCTTTGCCTTCCTGTTAAAATCAAATAACCCTCCTGTTCTCTACTGAGAAAAGATTGGGTTATAAATTTGCTTTTTTAAGACTACAGTCTATGTTATAGAGGGAGGGGAATAAATCAACTTTGATAAGAGCTAGGGTTTGATTTCCTAAAGCCCATCAGAAGGGGAAGAAATCCGAAATGGACAGTCTTACCGTTTTAATATACTGGAACAACCCCTAAATTCTTTTCACACATTCCCCTTGCCTTGCCTTTATGCAGTTTATGCAATTTATTTTTAAACCTAACTGCAGGACTTTAAATGTATCCCTATGCCATTTTCTTTTAAATTACGATAGCAGTTTCAGCTCTTTTGAGACTTTTGCGATTTCTATGAACCTGGCGACCTATGAATCCATCATCTTCTCTCAACCCTGGATCACCTGTGAATCTGGCCAGATTGGTGGATTTCCTGTTTCAGATCTAAAATACAAAAATAAAACAAACAAGCAAACACACAAAAAACCCTGGGGAGGAACAGAGAGATAAAGCACCCTGTCTTAACAAGTTGAGTGGATTGTCCGAGACAACGTGGGTAGGGTCAGGACTCAGCCATTTTCCTTTGGGCTGTTCACTCCAGACGTCCTCCCAAAGCTGTGACCTATGAACCAACTTCAGTGCGTTCTGCCTGCTATTTGTTATCTCCTGTGGACAATGCTCAAAACCAGAAAGTTCGCTGTTGGAAGGACTCTATTCCTAAGCAGTGCATCTATCAGACAAAATTATTATCTGTAGGATTCGTGTTTCTGTTCTGATTCTCCACTTCCACACCCCAAGATGGAGCAGTTGGGCTATTTATAGTGACACACGTTTATTGAGCATCTGCTGTGTGACAGGCTCTGTGCTGAGCTCTTTACATGTACCATCTCAATCACCTCCTAAATGTCCTCTCGGGTGGACATGATGTCTTCATTTTGTGAAAGTGGAAGCAGAGGCTTAGAGAAGTCATGAAACTTGCACGCTGGTCGCAGGGGTCATGACATATTTAAAACATGATTGTCATCTGGCTGCATGGCCCTCCATGCTTAACACCCTTGGTTTAGCCTGCCTGGATGGTCCCTGATGCCCCTTCCAACTCCAAACATCTATTCTTTCTGAAGCATCTGTGTCATCTGGCCCCTGGCAGAGGGGCCATATCCCTGAAGCCATTGTCCCCCCTGGCCGGCTGGCATCTCCAGAGGCAGAGGGTGCCTGGCCCAGTCTTGAGCAGCCCTGCACACCGGGAGGAGAACGTTGGCCACATGCCTGGCCAAATGATGCTCCAAACTATAGCTGGATCCATGCACGCTCCACCTCTTCTCAGCGGCCCATTTTCAATAGCAGCCACCCCAACCTCACAGCCCCCGAGTCATTTCACTGAAGGAGCCAGTATGAAAGGAACCAACCACCTTGCGCTCATGCAACAGCTCCAGAATGTCATTCAGGTGACCTGCATGGCCATGGGATCCGGGGAATCGGCTGCTTGCAGTAACATTTCTTTTAAATGGGGGTGGGGGTGGGGTCCTTCTTTTCAGGGTGATACAAGTCTTTCAAATGAGAAATACCAAGTTTAAGGTTGCCTCGAGTCCTCAACAGATTTTTGGTACATGGCTTAAAAGACTCTTTTTGATGCTAAAGATTACAAAATGCTTCCAATGACCCATTTGCTCAGCTCTTTTATTGAAACTGAGCTTATTTTTCTGATGGGGAAAGCAATCCTTGGACTGTTTTAAAACAATTTCCAAACTGGTCAATGATGGGAGAGGAGGGAAAATCCAGTCACCTGAAGAAAGCAAAATTGAAACACTATTTCAGCAATTCACATCATGACATCCACGTTTAGTATCTCTCCCCACTCATATATAACAACTGTACCTTTGAATGTTGAAAATTAAATCTGCAGTTTTCCAGAATCATCTGCATTGCTAACTCTAAACTATATTCCAAGTTAAGCAAGAATATATAATTATTAAAGGCCATTCCTTCTTCCCCATCCAGATTTGTTTATTTCATGTTTATTGTTATTATTTTTAATTAGTAAAGAGAGAACCACATCTGTCATTTTTGCTTAGGGTTCTGGATTTGAAACTCCCATGGCTGCTGGCCTGTGATTTTCCCCAGCTCTCTAGAAGCTTCTGAGACCTCATTTTTCTGTAACAGAGGCTTTGTCTGTAGTGAAGGAATCCTGACTATGAAGTCGATGGCTTTGCTTAAAACAATGGAGCTGCAGAGACAATAGGAAAGAATGTGCTGGATGAGAGTGCTAAACGCCAACCCCCACCAGAGCCATCTGCAGTAATCTTAGCGGAGCCACTCAGGAGGCCATCAAGTTCAGGGTCAGCCTGGTCTTCTCTTCATTCCTTCCACAGCTCTGGCAGGGGAAATCCAGTGCGGGGTGCAGCATCCTCAGACCTACCCGTAACAATTCTGTTTAAGATTTCCGTGTGCTCCCCCACTCCTAGCAACCTGTCAAGATGCCACTAGAGTGAGGAGAAGGGGAGAATCAAGACCAGTGTTTGAGTATTTCAGCTCCCTCCCACAACCCCGAAAAAAGAAACCAAAAAAAAAAAAAAAACCCTCATCCTCCAAAATATGGGTCAGTCACAATAATCCATAGAATGTGAAGGTGGTAAGATCATCTCCCTGCTTTCTGTGTGGGAGGTGAAAGCAGTAACATCCCTCCTGTTGCCCTGGTCACACACCTGGCAGCCATCCTGGGGCTCACACCTCATCCAATTAGGCATCGAGTCCTCTTGGCCGACCTCCTTAATGATGTCTCCATGTCCAGCTTCCTGTTCCTGTCTGGTGTCTCTGCCCTGGGCCAGGTCCTCGCCTGGCCTTCTGCATGGTCTCCCCACCTCCTGCCTCACCCTTGCCATGCACGGCCACTGGCTTTCTCCAGAGGAAACCACCTGATCGCATCATGTCTCTTCTAAGAGCGTGGAAGGCTCTCCTGGAGCTATGGAATGAAGCGCACGAGCTCCATCCCAGTCTGGAACCTGAGCCTTGCTGACTCTCTTGGCCCCTGAGGGGTCTGCCTCAGCCCAGGGAGGCAGACCAGGGCCGGCCCCAAAGAAAGTCCACCCCCTGGGGGAAGCCCAAGTCAGCACTGGTTCTTTTCTCTGTTCAGCTGTTTGACACCAAGCGTTTAACGGCAGTGATGCAGGGAAGAGGGACACAGATTCATCTCCACACACTGCCCCCACCAAAGTGAGGGCCACAGCATGTCCCCACAATGCGTGGACACAATGGCTTGATGTTCCCAGAGGGGGAAAAATGTACCTGTCAGAGAAGAGAAATGTTAGAACAAGGAATGCAGCAGCACATGGTCCATAAATCACAGTTCCGTTCAATCAGCGTGAAAAGCAAAATGTGCCTTGATGAGATAGAAAGTAAAAACAAAGGAAAGTGATCGATGCAGAAGGTGGAGAGCCACACCCCAGCCTTGTCCCACGGCTGGAGCCCAGTCACTTCCTCCAGCAGCCCCTCCTGGGGCTGACACCTTGCCCCTCACCAGCTGGCTCTTGCTTCCTGTCTCTCTGGGCCTCCCCCATGCTCACAGCTGACTGGTTACTTGGTTCCATTCTGGGGAAGACCTACAGAAACGGTCCCCCAGCCCAGGGAGCCCCGACTTTTCCTCTTCTTCACAGGCAGCTCCACCTTGGGCAGCCCCAGCCCTGTGTCCAGGAGTCCTTACTCCACCACCCACCATGGCTACTCACTGTTTCCAAACTCACTTGCACTTTCCCTGCTCCAAGTTCTGCTTTTGCCATCTACTCTGCCCCAAATGCCCATCACCCACCTGGTGAACCCCACATGCCTCCTATCTATATGGCTCCATGTCTTAGATTTTTTGGATCCACCCACCCACCTACCCTCAACAAACAGGGCAGAAGGATCCCCATCACGTTTGCTAGGATGGGTAGGAATGGTCCAGAGAACAGCAACAATTTGGGGGCATCATGGTATTAACTCCTATGTGCACGGGAAATGTGCCACATGAGTTCTCTATGTGTTCATATGTGTTTAGAAATAATTTATGTTTTTAATTGGTAGAAACAGTTTATATTGAATTAACTGCATTAGAATCAGACAAATATGTCTTGATCGATAAAATACAGAAAACCAAGAAAAAACAATATACTTTCTGCATTTTGACAAACATCTTAATCAGCAAGACATTTGTTGATACAGGAATATCAAAGAGGAAGAGACTCATTTTGCCTTTTTAGGGACCACAATAAAGGTAGGAATAGGGGTGTAGTTGGGGACTTGTGCAAAGGACAGTCACCTGGGGAGGGGTGTGGACCCAGCCTGTGAGAGGACTCAGGGGGGTACCTGCCCAACTGAAAAATGGGCAAAGGATCTAAACAGACATTTCTCCAAAGACGACACACAAATGGCCAATAAGCACATGAGAAGAGGCTCAACATCATTAGGTGTCAGTGAAAAGCAATCAAAACACAGTGAGACAACACTTCACACCCACGAGGATGACTGTAATAAAAAAGACAGACACTAACAAGTATTGGCAAGGGTACAGAGAAACCAGGACCCTCATACGCTGGTTGTTAGAAGGCAAAATGGGGCAGCAGCTTTGGAAAACGGGCTGGCAGTTCCTCAAGAGGTTAGATACAGATTTACCACATGACCCAGCAATTTCCTTCCTCAGTATATACTCCTGAGAAGTGAAAACATGCAAATGCACATACACTTGTATTAGGCATGAGTGTTCACATCAACATTAGTCACAACAGCCAGTATGTGGAAACAACCCAAATGTCCATCAGATAACTAGGAAATAGACAAAATATAGCAAAGCCTTGCAATGGGATATTATTCACCAATAAAGTGACATACAGATAGATGTACACTACAACATGGACGAACCTTAAAGACCTTGTGCCAAGTGAAGGAGCAGTGGTCCAAACCACACTTATCTGAAGTGTCCAGACTAGGTAACTCTATGGTGACAGAAAGCAACTAGCAGTCTCCCAGGGCTGGGGTTTTGGGGGAATGGAAAGTGACTGCCGGTGGGTGTGGGAGCCGCCTCTGGGTAATGAAAATGTCCTACAACTGACTTGGTGACGAATGCACAACTCTGTGGCACACTAAAAATCATGGTATTACACACGTTAAATGAGTGAATTGTATGGATGTGAATAGTTCAATAAAATTATTATTTAAAAGGAGGGGTGGTATCAACCAACTGGATCTCAGAAAGACAAAAGACTACAAATCACATCCTAATAAGAGAAGCTGAAGACACTGGGCAAGACACAGAAAGACCCCAGGAGGCATGAGATGCTCTGCTCCTCCATGTGGAGTGCTCGCCCCTTTCCCAAGCCCCCCTCCACATCCTTCATGTCTCAGCTTCCTGTCACGGCCCAGGGACGCTCTCCCTGACTCCCTCATCCCACATCTTTGCTGTGCGCCTCCCCCCCCTCCCAGCCCCCCCATTTGTAACGTCCTTCTGGACTTTAGCTCTACAGCATTTCATTCTATGGACAAACGCTATTTGGTGTGGGATTATGTGACTCTTTGTACATCGCATGTTTAACCATAGCTCACATTCAGTGGCTGCTTAACGTGTGCCAGGCACGGGGCTAAACACTCCACATGCACTTGATTCTCCTGACCTAATGCGGTGGGAACTTAAATCAATCACATTTCATATTACAGACAGGGAGACAGGGGTTGAGAGAAATCACGTGACTTTCTCAAGATCACAGACTAGCAAATGGCAGAGCAAAGGGTCCACTGATGTTTGTTGAGTGAATAGCTGAGCAAATGAACGAGAGAATGGATGTGGGCTCAACTGCCCACACTAGGAGAAACTGACTGAGCTGCTCTTAACCAGCTGGTTAGTTCTGATCTTACAAATGCTCTAAATCTTAACAAATGCTCTAAATCTTAAGCCACTCATCTTTTCACAGGTTACTCTCCCCCAAGGCAAAAAAATCGGGTCATTTGAACAGCATAAAGAGCATTTTTTGGACTCCAACTCCCACCAGCTACTAGAGAAGACTTCCTCACGGGAAGACTCAAACATCTCCTTAGCTGAGCCTCTCTACTGCCCCCTCCCCCACCTCCCACCCCAGTCCAGGCCTGGGTCACCCACAGAACAGCCCCAGGATCTTTGCCACTGTAGGCAGGGATCACTCAGGCCATTCCAGCCACCTGCCTCCCGTACTCACTAAAGCCGACTGGCCGCCACAATGCTCCTGAGTCCACTTCGAAGGCATGGTGCCACCTCCCACTGGCAGAGATGCTGCCTGTGCAGGTGCCGCCCAGACTGCCAGAGCCGGGCTCACCACCCGTGCTGCCACTGCTGAAGCTACTGCCCAAGTCCACACCTTGGGGAGCTGGCCCAGCTCCCAGCATGCACTCAGAGTAGGGGGCAAGTGTGGGAGCTGGGAGCTTTTGTCGTCGTTTGGTTAGCTAGTCTGAGCCCAATGAGGAACAAACTGAGTGACAGGACATCAGGAAGTACTCCAAACTACCCTCTCCTCCAAATAAATCTTCACTCTGGACTCTCTCAGGATTGCCTGGGAGGTGACTTGGCCCCTTATGCAAACAGATTCCTAGAAAACCCAACTCATTTTCCCAGGACACCTCTAACTCCCACAGGGGAGACAGTGGAGGCCACCCTGGGACCTGCTCCCCCTCCCACCCTTCTCCTCCTACCTCCTTGCAGGTGACCGTGCATCTTTTCTGCTACCAGGCACCTGTGACGGTGCCGCTGTAGTGACCCTCTTTTACCAATGAGGACTGGGGCATGAGATGTATGGTGGAGGTCACACAGCTTGAAAGCGGTGGAGTGGGACCCGAGCCCAGGCAACAGAGCCTGGGGCCCATATTAAAAGACAGAAAGGTCAATCTAACCTGCCGGGTGTGAGGAGAAG
Source organism: Craseonycteris thonglongyai (assembly GCA_004027555.1). Lineage (NCBI taxonomy): Eukaryota > Metazoa > Chordata > Mammalia > Chiroptera > Craseonycteridae > Craseonycteris > Craseonycteris thonglongyai. The sequence continues at coordinate 27,078 of PVKE010012515.1, read as the reverse complement.
CTTTGGGGAGGAGGTGGCATAATGAATAGGTAGGTGTTCCTCAGAACAACAGGGAGAAAAGGCATTCCAGGGATCAAAAAGAGTTTGTTCAAAGGCCCAGAAGCATGAAACAGCCTGGCATATCCAGAGAAGTGCCAACAGATCAACCACACCAGAGCAATGGTTCAGGTCAAAGAGAAGCCAGAGCCAGATCTGAAAGGACCACTGAAAAGCCTCCAACAACAGAAAAATGAGAGCAGGTTTGCTTTTCAGAAAGGCTTACACGACATCCAAGTGAACACAATTTCACCTTTTCGGGGTCACCACTGTGAAGACCAGTTATCACGAATGCCCCCGCAGTTCATTAATGTCACAGAACAGAGGACTGCCTGTAACTCACATGTCTGTCCTCCATTCACAAGTCTTCAAAAGTTTTTTGTTGGTTCGAGTTTCAACAGCTGGTTGGCTTATTTTCCTAGGCTGGCGTAGTTGCTGTAGGTTTTCTTTACCACTGTTACCGTCCAGAAGGGTTTTTAAATGTTCACCTTCCTAACCACGAGGAGAGTGGTAGGTGGCCATTTCTTAGCACACGTAGGAGCCACAGTGATGACTCACCTTCCAAGTACACACACCGCAGGGGCTGCTTCGCTGGTCAGGACTGGGGGGTGGGGAAGGATATGGGAGGCAGAGCCAGGGGAGGGGTTAGTACTGGGCCCGGAAGGGAAATCATGTCCCAGGATAACAGCATTGTGAGTAAACAAAGACGGTCACTGAAGACGAGACAAAAGAACATGCGCTGTGGCATGAAAGGGAAGGGCAAAAATGCAAAGGGCATCTTTTGAGTAAATTTAGTGATGAAGGAGGTCCCTGGAGGGACAAGTATGAGGCAGGCAACTAAACTGTGTAAGTACGTCTAGAGTCATCTGTTCACTTACTATTCAGGAGGTCGGACTAACGATAAGCCAGTTCTATTCATTCTCTTTGCTCATGAATGTCCTGAGTGTTGAGAAAATAACCTGACACCACAAAACAGCACGTGCTCGGGACGGCAGGCTGAGAATTCACCGCTGCTGGGCACCTGCCAGTGCCAGGCACTTTCCCAGCTTTACGAATGCTGTCTTAGACAACCGTCACAACACTCCTATCGTCACAACACTCCTATGACAAAATCAACAGGCATGACCAGTCTATTTTTCTAGCCCAATTTTCACTGTCCCATATTAGAGAAAACAGAGGCAGCAGGTGGGAAAGGAATCACCGAGTGAGGAAAACGAAGCTAAATACGGAGTGTCAGACAGACACCCATCACTTTAATCTCCCTGCTCCTTTCCCAGGATTGTAATCTGGGGGTCTGATTTTAGGAGTTTCATAAAACAAACACTGCTCTTTTTCAGTTCACTTGTTCCTTTTACAGCACTGCCCCCCAAAAGCCAGTGGACTGAGCCTGTCCCTCTTCTCTAGCAGACCCACTAACACGCTCAGTACACGCATGTGTGCTGGCGTGTGCACAAGTGCGGGTAGGTTCAATTCAAGCACAAAGAGGGGGTGCCATCAGCCCTACAGGAGCCGCCCGTATGTCAAATCCAAGTTCTGGGCGCAACATTCTAGCGCTGCCACGGGAGTAACTCTTTGCTTTGCACGCAGGTGCTATAGCCTGTGGCTGCTGAACACTGCTGGTATTCTGCTTACTTTAAGTTGTTAAAAAGAAAATAAAAACAAAGAAAAGTAGGAAGAAATCAAAACAAAAAATAAGCTAATCATATCAACCCATCATGCGGTACTCTAACTTAGTGTGTGCTTTATGGTCAACTGAGATATTCAAAGAGCACTGTAGAAACAATGAAAGCCAGCATGAAAAGTGGCAGGATCTCTATCAGTCACTGTTTGTGTCTCAAATAACAATTCTTCTCCTGAAAAAAATCAAATCAAACAATAAATTACTTACTGAGCACCCACTACGTGACAGGTACTCTTACTACCCATTGAACACTATAGGATATCTTTCTGTTATTGTCTTTTCTTCTTTAGCGTGTCTAAAGTATTGATCAGAATGCATTAGCTGTTTTCCCTTCAAGCAATTTTATTATTATGGATGTCTTCAGAAGTTTAACACTTTGGTGGCTATGCAGAGTTTTCTGGGTCTTTGTTGCATTGTTTTGTTTTATTCCTACCATTGTTTTTCACCTCAAACTTTCCTTTTCTTTCCCTACTCTCTGATTTTTTAGGAAGAAAAAAAAAAATCTAGCATCTGGGCTCTGAGACCACTTGAAATGTGTGGGCTGGGGATTGCTAATGACCTCCCAGAGATAACCCAAATTGCTGAGTTAGCAAAGCCCATTCTTGACCTTGACACAAGACAAGACAGGCAAAGGGGAAGGACTTGCGCAGGGGCCTGAAAGAAAGAGGATCATAGGAGAGCTCAGCTCTCACCAGGTCCCCTCCCCCATTCAGCCAACACCTGGCTGAGTTGGAAAACATGACCGGTCCAACCTTCCTATTGGCACCAATTGCAGCTGTCAGCTCTGGGCTTGTCACCAGTTGCACTGGGAGGCCCCGGGCAACCACAAGAGCCCTAATTAGGCAGAAATGACACTTCTACAACTGACCTGCCAGGACCTTTGGCAAACCATTTAACATCATTAGTTAACATTTTTTTTAAGTGTGAATGTAAATGAACAGCCAGTGGCTTTCAATGGAGTTTGTGGTGGCGCCCCCCACCCTTCCTGCTCATTCTTTCTCCTTTTACATGAATAGTCCTCTTGTTTTCTCCAGAACTGGAGGGGGGCACTGGGGAAGAAGGAAGAAGAGGACCAGCCCTCTGAGAGAAGAGACATTTTAAAGCATAAACAAGCCCAGCGGAGTGACGAGACCACCCGTTCCTGCTGTAGTGTGGGCCCCAACAGATGCAGGCCCCAGGGCCAGCAGAGCAGGGGGAGCGGGGGGGGGGGGGGGGGGGGGGGGGGGGGGGGAGGGACAGCACGCCCAGTCGGTGAGACCCTAGACCCCCTAGACAGACGCCAGGCCCCCTCCACAAGCCGCACCTGTGAGCACTGACGGTGACCGAGCCGGGCTCTGGGTGGGTGGGAGACAACTTTGTGTCCTGACTCCAGTGCCGTAGTAACACATAACCCTTTGCTCACACCTCTAAACACCTGTGGGCATTCTGAACAAGCTGATGTTTCGCAGCGATTTCACCAATACCTTCCATGTGCTTGGGTCTACATGTGCCCAGTCCACCTCTAACGGAATGCCTTTCTAGGAGTAGCCATTTCAGACGTGGGTTTGATACTTACACGGATTAGCTCATTTCCTACCTGCAGCCGTTACTTCCCGCCTTGAATCACACTTCATTTTGTTCTTTGCTGTACACCCACAGAATCCGTACACACCAACACTCTCCATCTGTAGGAGGGGGAAAGAGTTTCACTGTGAAAATGTCACTTTGTCTGGCTGCTCTCCTACCGTGTTGCTTGACAACTGAAGCGGTGGTATGGGGTACAAGGAAGAAAGGTTTGGGTGGGCAGCAAGGGTTCCTGGCAGGCCTGTGCACTTACCACCTACTCGCTGTGTGGCCTGGGCTGGGGGGTTTGCCCTGAGTCTCAAAGGTTTTCATCTGTAAGACAGAGATAATGCCTTACCACTCCAAGTGAGAAAAAAATAGGTGGAAATATATTCAGAACTGGAAAGCACTGTGTAAAGATAAAGGAACTGCAGACCATTTCAGAGCTGACAATGCTGAGGAGCTACTCCAGGTTTATCCTGCAGAGATGAAATTGAGAATCTGCCCTCTTTGCTTCCCCTGGCACGCCCGACAAAGCCACTGCACCAAGCAGCGAGGACATCGGGGTTTCTCCCTGTCCTCCCCGCCTCCACTCCTGCTTATTCTCAAAAGGGCTGTGAGGACTGCGAAGAAAAGTGCACATGTGCAAAAGAAGTTCCTAAAACTCACGGTTATGTTAGCTACTTAGCCTCTCTGCTGGATCCTAGAGAGTACAAAAGGGGGAAGCATGTCTTGTCCAGCTCCGGATTTCTGGAAGCCCAGGGAACAGTGGTGGGGACACAGCCGATGAGGCACGATAAATGTTCACTTGAGCTGAAACGCAAGGCGGCTTCGGAGCTTTGTAGCAGTCGGGTTGGGTGCCCTGGGAAGGCAGCACACATACTGAATTTGGAGTTTTACTTGTCCCTTAATTAAAGAGGAATAAACCCAAGCGGGCAGCATGTGGTGAAGGATGCCTGTAAGGAGTCATGAAAGAGAAGGAGAAGACAACAGTCTTCGTTTGGGGCAGAAAATGAGAGAAAATACTGGAAACCGTCCCTAATGACAGTAAATGGGGAAGAGAGAGAGAGCAGCTCATTTGTGATGGAGCATTTAGTGCTTTTAAGCTAAATACCTCAGCATATTAAGCAAATAGAGAAAAGCCAGCTAGAAGATGTCAGCAAATTGAAGGGAACAGTGCTCAGAAAGCCGATAGGAGGTGTCTGGCTCTGACCCCTTTCCCGGTCACATGCCTGGTCCTTGCCTGCCTGTTTAGTGTGGCCTCTCCTCTCCAGCTGCGGGGCTTATTGAAAAGCTCTTGCTCCCTGCCTGGTTTTGGCACATTTTCTGCAGGTGCCTCCTACTGCGGCCACAATGGGCTGCTGGGGAGGTTTAGACCTGTCAACAGCTACAGGGGAGGGGGTGGCAGTGCTGGAGGGAGCACAGCCATTGTCTTAAAGGGCCAGTGACATTGTGCGCTGCCAAGGAGCCTGCTGCACCTGCTAATGAGATGAATCCTTTCTCCCGCTCTCTCGTTCTCTCTTTAATGATTTAACTTGATCGCTTTGGTCCCTTTATGGAAGGGGAATTGCTCCATTGATCATATAAAGTAATTGCCTATAAAACATTGCTCTGCCATGAAAACGACTTCCCTGGCTGAAAATGTCACAGCAATTGAAAAGCTCTTAGCGCAGTTCAAGAATGAGGTGGCTCAAGTGAACGGTCTTCGCACATGTCCCCCGAGGACTTGCTTGCATGTTCCTGAGAGTTACAAGTTTGGGGTGTGACTAGTGGATATTTAAGACAGATAATTTCCCTTCCTGCTGCATAGTACAATTTTGTGTGAGGTTGTGGAAAATGAACCAAACTAAATGAAAGACTCCCTCAACCCTAAAATTAAATCATTTGGAGAAAAATTATTTTCTTCATCACCCATGGCATTCTTTTCTCAGAAGCCATGAATTTGGAAGGATGCCCACACAAGTCAAGTGAGTTAGGGGAGCATCTCCGTTCTCACCATCTCATCTTTGTCCAGGAGGTAGCAGGGGCCTTGCTTTAGGGAAGGATGCTCTTCTACTTGTTTAGGACTTGCTGATTTTTTTCAGACCTGTCACTTGGCGGCAGCAGTGACACACGGTGGGAACAGGGACCACACAGTTAAGTAGTTTTCATAAATACTTTATTAGTCATTGCCACACCAATATGAGGGAGTAAGTCACCTGGGGAAAAATCACTTCGTCGCAGGCATGAACCTGCCAGTGAAATAAACAGCCATTAGTGACAGTTTCATCTTCTTCTGACAGGTGAAAGCCTAGGTTTATATCTGAATAAGAGCGAGACGCTTTCTTCGGTTTCATTGGTGGGAAGCACCACTTGCTAAATGAGAGGCTGCCTCGTTACTAATGTTACTAATTCGGGAACAAAGCTTCAGGTGAATCACCTTCTAACAGGATGAGCCATGAATATTTTTCGTAGCTGATGGAGTAAGCAGTCAACATGCTTATTATTGTACTTTTTATAAAGGCAAAAAAATCTGCCTGCTTACTTGACAAACAAGACTATAGAGAATTCAGCCATAATAAGGCCATTTAAAATGATAAATCTGAAAATAAAATAAAATGGAAAATCTGAAGAAAGCCATAGAACTTTTTACATATAAACCCTCTGAAAGGTCATGGTATGTTTCATAACTTGTAAGTAGGTGCAGCATTTTTTTTTCTTAGAATTTAGACATTTTGGATTTTACACTTTTAAATCTTATAATATTGTCAGAATATATAGATATTCAGTTAGGGAATTACACATATTACACCAAAATATGCTGCATATAATAAAAGCTATTTTTCCTTTACCTACTCCCATATTGAAAAGAATTTTTAAAATTGAATCTATTAAATAATTTGACTCCTGAATATGAGGAATTATATTGACAACATTCCACCAGCAACTGGAATGTTTTTATGGAAAGGGGCTAAAGTCTATGCTTATATGGGAAGGTTTTTGTTTTGATTTCTTTTCTTTTTTTTCTTTTTGGTATATAAAATGAAAGTGTGAAATTAAACGACCCCAAAAGTTCTGCCTGGCTTTATGATTTCCTTGTCTATAAAAATGATTTCTATAATGGCAAACAGATGAGTAGTAAATATGACCACAGTTATTTCTAGCCGTTCTGCCTATTTGATAGGCAGTCAAAACAGAGTAAAAGTGGGTTGAGTTAAGCCCCCACAGCCAAGATTAGGAGAACCTGAACTACCAAGACTAGAATCCCAACCCCCTTTGTAAAGAAGCCCGGGAGCAGGAAAGCACAGGGAAGGTGGCATCTGCTGTGGGGGGCATGGGAGAGTAGGCTCAGGCTGTGTGTCCTCTGCGTGAACTCCCAGAGTGAGGGTGTGCGTGGACGGTGTTAACACCATGCACCTATTTCTGGAGGAGGGGGAAAGACCATCTGAAGAGGGGAAAACAAGCCCAACAAGCACGTCCTCAGTAGAACAAACGTCAAATCTGACAGCCGCCATTGGCCTGGTTTCACTTTTATATCCTCTGGTTTATTTGCACACGAGGCAAGAGGTCTGATTCAAACACTAAAGTTCAGAAACAGCAAAACAGGGCATCACAGTCTTATTCCTCAGGTGGCTCTTTGTAGCACATTTTAAACCACTTGACTTCACAAGGTAGAAATTCGCCCTGAATTATATTTGCTTGTTTGAACTTCACGCTAAAAAAAAAGAGTTTGTCGCAATGCTGGGCATGCATTTAAAAATCAAAGAATCCATTTTGAAATGCTGCATCACCTCTACATCCATGTACACCTACCCAGTGGATGAAATGTGCACAGAATGATGAGAATTATACTCTGGGTTGAAATGCGATCATTCTGAAGGGTAAGAGCTAATACTCTTCATAAATCAGATTTGTAAATTTGCTTATGGGGTGAGAGCCACAGACATTTCAACCTGAGCCCTTTATTTACTTAGTGTTTACATTTTGTCACCAACATGTACCTCATGCACTGAAAGTTAACACACAGAAATGCTAAGATCCTTTATACTCAAATAAAAAGTTAACATCAGGCTTGATGGATAGCAGTACTTCTTCAAAGATCTGTATTCTACACATAAGGTATCCTTACTTTCCAGTAAAAAAAAAAAAAAAGTCAATTTGAACTTTGCTTTATAGCTCCTGAATTAATATAGAACCACTGGGGAAGGGAAGAAAAACATCTTCTTACTGTTATCCCTTGGCCTTGGTAGAATGTACGGGAGCATTCTAAATGAACATGTCAGCTGCAGTTCATATGACTAAGTCAGATACGATGGGAGCTATACAAGCCCAGACTTCTCTCTCCCCCGTGAAGAGCCTGATTCTACTTTTTTGTTTCCTGCAATCGTCTTAGAATTACATGCTGCAAAGTTTCCTTTCTTTCAAGTCAGAAATCACTGAGCAGCAGCAGTTTTCCCATACCCTGTTTTTCTCCAGTTTGTCTGATACCACATCCCAGCTCCTTTCCTCCAATCATACCCTTCCCAAGCTACAGCTTATTAAAAAATATCCCACTGAAAGAGATGCACATTAGTAACAACACATGTACTAAGGACTAGTTGTAGATGTCTACTATTAACAAAAAAAACTAAACTAAAATTTTATGGGCACCTTTTGTCAAAAATAGATGAGGTAGGATGGCATGAGGTGTGTAGCCCTAAAGTCTGAATTTGGACAGCAAGGTGAGTCTCATAAACAGTAATCATATGGGCCGACCCTGATGGGACAGCTGAGCCTTAACCCCAGAGCAAGAGGAAGGAGTGTATGACGTTCTCTGATCTACCAGTCAGGGTCTAGTTTTGCGCCAAGTAGAATAGTGCTTATTTTTTCTTAGCATTAGAGCTTGAAAAAAAGTGTGAGAAGTTCAAAGCATGCCTCTGGTGAGTCAGAGTCAACCCCAGACAATATACACAGGGGAAAAACGGTTATTTTTTAGTTTAAAACACATGCACACATACATGGTGATTTCTTTTGTTCTCATATAACAAATACTACTCGGAGACAAAATATATTGCAAATATAAATTAAAAGAGATCTTATAATTTTGAATTCTCCATTTTGCTTGCATTTCTTGCTTTTGCAGATTTTATAGTCCCCAAAAAAGACAACCAATTTTCCAACAATAGGTTTATGAGAAATATACAGAAAAATTAATTGAACAGATATTCTTCTTGCAACAGTCTTAGTTAAGAATTCAAAATGGCTGTATTTTCAATAAAGTAACCAATAATGCTACATAGGTCAATATTTATTCTAAAGCTTACAAATTGATAAACACACATATCTTACTTATTTCAAATATCATACTTTAAAATAAGAGTTATTTTTGTTCTTACTCTACAAAACATAGTCTTCGATTCTTACCCTACAAAAGACAGTCTTTGATTCTGTATTCTCAACATCAGCACAGGAACTCCCCCCCCTCCCCCCTTTATATCCTGTCAGCTTGGCTATAAAGAAAAGAAAGCATCTATGATTAGGCACCAAAGTTCAGGTCAGAGCCACAAGTGAATAAAAATTCCAACAAGCCTTGTACATAAAAAAGAAATGTGGTACAAGGTCTCTCCAACAGGAACTCTACTTTTAAAATTTTAGAGGTAGAACAATTCTTTAGAAAGTACAGCTATCTACACTGAGACGACTCTTCTCTACAAAATGCCTTGCTCCTTGTGAGTTTGTTTCACAATCTTCTCTTATTTTCAAGTCCCCATTGAAGGCTAGAAGACCACAGTGCAAATATTAGGCCATGAACTTTGAGAAAGATGCATTACCTAGAATAGCTCAGGGATATTTTAGATCACCTGGTTGTTCATAAATCAATTCACATTTTACAACAGTCTCACAGTGGCTGTTGCAGGGACTGCTCCTTCAGGGAGTTCTGAAAGTTCTGATGAGGGTGGTGGGAGAGAGTGGGACCGGGATTCTTCCCTCGCTTCCTCTGGCAGTATCTCTATGCATGCAAAAAGAAATAGCAATCAGGGCAGGCACCCAGAGAGATGCTTCTATTCCAAACCTCACTTTTGCCTTAACTATTTATTTCAAGTGGAAGTGTCATCATACAGAACAGAATCATCCTAATGTACATCAACTCTTCATTTCTGAGTGCTACTAGGTTATTGTCCTGCACACCTTTTCCTGCCTATCCCCAACATGTGATGCCGAAAATACAGTTATGCTGACTGTAGCCCAAGCCACAGACAGGTTTTGTCAACAATATATTAAAATTTCCACTCTAGAAATTAACATGTTAGTCTTCTACCCTTACTACACGTCTTTTTCAAGTATTAATGGAAACATTATTTTTCTGAGAAACTGATTTGGATCATTACTACTTTTGTGAGCTATAATATCCACCTAAGGTGCTGAATACATAATCACAAAATATAATAATTATTTAATTAAAAACAGCATCCATTATCCATTATTAACATACAATTCTGTGTCTTTTTTTTAAATGTACATTAGATTGGCATTAGAGATTCATTCACAAGTATCACCCTAAATAATTTTGTAAGTATGTAGGGCTCAAATGATATTACTTTATATGACATACATGAAACAGATGCAGTTAAATCAAATCAATATAGAGAAATTTGTCTAGAATAATTTTGTTCACTAAAAATTCCTGGGAACTTACTTCTCTAAGTCACAATTCTTCAAGAAATAATTCTCATCTACATCTGTGACATGTTTTTTAAATATTCAAAGAACTAAAATTCTCCAACTTCTTAAATGAGACAAAAAAATAAAAATAAAAAGGTGATTCAAGGAAGAAAAAAAGAGAAAACAATAACAACAAAAACCATTTCTATAATTTGTCAATAATGACTATAAAGAGTCAAGACCTAAATTTTTGACAAATGAATTTTTTAAATCCCCCACATTTTTTGAAGATTTAATATTACCGTAAGATTCATGACCAGGCCTGTAGAAATCATCAGTTATAAAGGCTGGGACAGTCTTTTCATTTTGCTAATAAGAAATTGATAATTCCTCTTAAGCAGATTAACTTAAAGTACATTTTCAGGGAAGTTAAAATCCCCTTCAATCACGTTCTTAAGTTTAATTACAGAAGTCAAACAATTTATTAGCTCTCATTCAAGTGCAACAACAAAATATAATAGGTAGGCACACAACTGTCAGGAGCCAGCAGATAAACCAAATCAATATTTGCACCAGTAACAGAGAAAACATTTTAGCCCATCTTGATAAATCATCTAACTGGTCCTCTTAACTGGGATTCTTCCTCCCTTTCTTCTTTGCTGCCCCCTATGTGGAAACTGTGTTTAACATTTTCTTCATTCACAAGAAATGCAATTACTGTTTTTATTTTGCTACATTTAAAGAAAAGAAGTACAAATTAGAAAAGTTGGCTTTTGTAGGATATTTTATATGTATTCATTTTGCTTTATTACCCCCATAATTATGTCACAAAAATAATCTTAAGTTGTATCTACTTCAATAAAGTTAAAAAATTATCTATTTAAAAATGGCAAAATAGCTTGCTAAAGAATTTCTTTTGCCTGTTATTTTCCTTTTATCTTTACTGTCTGAACTCACTGGATAATTGCCCTATTTCCAGTTTTATTCTGCCTATATAGAAAGTGTGTGTCTATACCCTGAAAAATACCAATTAAACTGCCAGCAGTAGCATCTCCAACAGAATCTTTTGGTCTTCAGTGTCAAAGCCCTTAGAACAAATGACCGGAAGGTTAAATCTAAAACAGCCTCTGACCGACGTCAGCTTTCAACATTCACTTTACAGCTATGGCTCCAGCTTTCTGCTTCATGTGGGAAGCAAGAGGGAAATAACATGACTTTATAAGTTGGCACAACGGTAAAGGTTAAAACACAAGTGAAAGACTACTAGGTTTGATTACCTCAAAATGTCACTAATATTGTTTTAAGGGGAGGGGTAGATTCCCTTTCCACTTAATTCAAGTCCATCCAAAATTCTGTAAATGAGGCTAAATAAAGGCTTTCAGACAAATACTGCAAAACTGCTAACAATGCTACATTTTTCTTTTCCGTAATTTCTTTGGTAATAATTACACCATTTACTTGGTGTTAGCCACAGCAGAAAGAAGTTCACATGGACTTTTAAATTTAATCTCATAGCAATCCTATGAAATTAAAAATATTAACCACTGGGGAAATGGACTCAGAGAGGTTAAGTAACTTGTACAAGATCACACAGCTCGGAACTGGAAAAACCAGGACTTGAACCCATAGGGTCTGATTCTAAAACCCAATATTTCTATGCCATCTTGGCTGTACCTGTCATCAAACCATTCCTGGGTGAAGTCTTAGCCATTCTCTTTCTGATATGATCCATGAAGAAATCTTTCCGCACAGTGCTTTCAAACTTGGCCGCACATTAATATCACATTTTTAAAAATGCTTATGCATGGGCCCCATGCCCTAGGGATTCCGATTTAATAGGTATGGGGTAGGGCCCAGGCATCCGTATTTTTTCAATACCATAGCAGTAAATAGAATAGATAACCCTTCTCTTTGTGGTACTTAAATTCTAATGGTGCTCAGAGTCTAGCAGAAACCCCAGGTGATTCTAACATGCAGCCCAGACTGAGAACCATTGATCAAGAGAGTAATACCACTCATCCAGGCTCCCTTCTCCACCCCCTCAATGTGAGCAACTCAACTGGAAGAGAGAATGGGCAGAAGTCTACAATAACTGACAGGAGACAGTAGAATCTAAGGGAATCCTAGATCCGAGAAGCAAGGAGCGTAGTGGGAAGTATGTGGGCACTGGAGTCAGCCAGACCCGAGTTCAAATTCCATCTCCACTATTTATTAACCATATAACCTTGGGCCAATCGCTTGCCTTCTGTGGTTGCTTTGCAGTTTCAATGAAATAAGGAATGTAAAAGTGCTCCATCAACGGTAGTTGCTGCTGTGGTTTTTGTTGTTATTACTAGAGTAGTAATGACTACTGCTGGGTGGCATTAAAGGAAAAAAATCAAATTACAGAAAAAGCACTTTTTATTAGAGAAATAATTCCTACTTTTATTACTTAACATTTAATTTGCAGCTATTTATATTGCAATTAGCTTGGCAATCATATTTCTCATTCATGACAACTTGGTGAGTAAGGGTAACATTATTATCCCTGTTTTCTAAAGAAGGAAAAGACAACATTTCCATCAATTCTGTCTCCAGTTTCTATAATTCTATGATTAAAGACACCTGCAATCACGTTCATTAGTTCCCTATGAAAAATGATATTCAACACAGATGGCAAATGCAGGAAAGAGGAATTAACAAGCACTTGATAGCTACCCCAAAATAACATCTAAACGATCACTTCTGAACATTAAAGTCATGGTAAACTGTGGTGCTTAAGTTCCAATTTATATAAAGTTGATGGAAAGGATGAAGGAAAAATGAACAAATACATTTTTCTTTATTCTCATTCACTTAGGAAACATGTGACATAGCCTAGAAAGTCTATTTGAAATGCAATGGAAGAATGGTTAATTTCCTCTACGAAGGGTCTTCCATGAGCAGGTAGGAATACACTAACATGTCCTGATATTTTGTCTTGAATCAGAGCTATGAAGTAGAAGAGGTCAAAAAGAGACTCAGCTCAGAGGTTCTCCATCAAGGTCCCCAAGAAACTGTGGGCAAGGGTTCCACAATTTCAAATATACACCAAACACACTCCCAACACTAAAGAATGGCCTACCTGTAAAATATTCTTTGTCATATATACAGTTTTCATGAATGAAACACAAGTGCCTCTAGACATAGTACTGAATTCATGATCACTATATATAATCACTATTACATGGTGGTTATGCTGTTGTTGTTAAAAAGGAGGCTTCATACTCAGTAAGGTTAGGAAACACTGATCTAGTCCAACACCCTCATTTTATTGAATAGGTCCTAGAAGATCTTGGGGACAGCTGGGATTACAATCTAGGTTTTCTAGTTCCCAAACAAAATGGTCCTTGCCCCACACCAGGCATCCCTTCCAATGAGAACTTAACAGTCACAGCTGTGACCTCCTATTAATATCTCTTCTCTTTTGAAAGAATAAGAGTACAGTCCTACCCTCTCTCATTGGCTGTTCCAGAACTTCTATCTCCTGAACCTTTCCCTTTCCTTTTCTTCCTTTCCCTCACCTCCTCAACTTCCCAGTTAGGCTTTTAGTTCAAGAGGATACTTTCCCCTTTTCCTTCCAGGAGATTCATCTATTCTTATTCAACTTTGTATTTGTTGTGGACATTGTATATCTGTATCTTCAGTCCTCCTTTTCCTCTGAGATACCAGTGCTCAAGCTCTACATGTCTAAAACCAAATGCATCCTATTCCCTCCAACAAAATCAGGTCACTCTCATTTATCCCATTTCCCAACTGTAACAAAGTTCTACAAGCCATCCTCAAACTGTAACAGAGTTCTACAAGCCATCCACATTGGAGTCACCTGTGGTTTCCCCACCTCACATCCAAAGTGCTTTTCATCCTTCTTTCCTAGTATCTCTCTCATCCATCTTTTCCCACTGCTACAGTTATTATTTTGGACCTTACATATCATTTCTACCTCGGTCTCCTGGTTTTGTTTAAGCAAATACCCACTGAGCCTACCCACTGCTGCCAGTTAACTTCCTTAAACACTACTTCCATCTCTACTACCCCATATTCACAAATTTGGGGTTGCTTCCCACTCTTACAGAATAATATTCCAGTTCCTTCACACTCTCACCTCAGACTACGTTTCCATCACCATTTCATTATTCTTAAAAATAAACCCTTTGCTCCAGTCAGCCAGACATGCTCATTGTTCATCCAACTCCAAAATATTTGATTGTGAGTTAGGTATTTATTATGTGTTAAATCCATCCATTCATTCAACAAATACTGAGCATCTATTCTGTAAGGTAATGTACTCATGCTAGGGATGCAAAGATGAACAAGACACACCAAGTCCCTGTCCTCATGGAACTTAGAGGCAAATAGGTTACAGAGAGGAGAATCTGAGACATGGTGGTCCCAGCTCAGGACACTTCCAACCTCCCATTAAAATGTCAAATGGGCCAAGACATCCTTGAGAGCTGAATTCTGTGGCCCAAGCTGCATGCGGGGAAGGCGTTCAGAAGAGAGGAAGAGCTGAGCGAGGAGCGCTGGAGTGTGGAGCACAGCTTCTTGGAAGACATAGGACTCCACTCTGCATTACAGGATGGGCATACCAGAGAGAGGGGGTGCTTCCATCCAGGGGGATGTGAGGAAAGGCACAAGGACGGGATGGCAACAACAGCAGCAACAGCACAGGCTTGTTCTGTACAAAGGTTCATTCAACACCTTTCGGCCGGCACATGCTCTCTGTCCCTGTGCAGTGGACTCAGCTCCTACCACTGAGGAATGTCCATCAGCACAGAGGACGAGGCAGGTCCCTGATGATCTATCACAACCCCGAAAGTGAGACCTTCCCTTAGAGATTCGGAGAAACCAATCAGGGAGTTCAGAAGGAAGTACATGGCTAGGTCCGTATAACAATATTTACAGTGTGGATAAAAAGGGAGCTACATACTAAACCTGACAAACCCAGAGACCAAAAGTCACCACACAAGATGGCCTGAGTGAAAAAATTCATTAACTAAAAGCTGGTCAAGGTAAGTAGTCATGTCCTAGACCTGTAGCATCCTTGATTAAGGCCAATCTATACCTTTGAAATTGTCTATTGTCTCTGTGCATCTAAGATAACATACCTTTGAAATGCCAGAGTTTTCTTTTTCAGACCCCTTGAAAGTGCAACAGCCTGTACCAGAGCACAAAACCACATCATCTTGTTGCCCACACACCATCTCTATGTGCTGTAAACATCAACTATCCTGTACCCACCAATGTAAAAGGTCTGTTTTGCTCTTCTTCCAGTCTCAGAGATGTCCCTGCTTTGCTTTCTCCCATCCCCTTAATCTACCACCAATAGATTTCATGTGACCATCCTTACATTTCTTCCTTTGATTCTAATGCATAAAATAAGCTGCAAAACGTGCCTTTGTTCATAAATTCATCCCATTTCTCAATCTGTTGAGATATTGCTTCCTGGCAATAGTCATCAGTTTGGCTCAAATAAACTATTTTAAGACTTTTTTCTTAGGCTAGATTTTTTTTTGACAATAACATCATATATTTTTTACATCTACGTGCATCTGTTGAAAACATCTACCATGTTTCAAAGTGATTTCTCACTTTCTCATTTCATCCTGTGGCCAGTGAAGCAAGCAGAGTAGGTAAGATTGTTTTCCAGATGAGCAAAGTGCCGCATAGATGTTTTAAGTGATCTGCTTAGGTCGGAGCACAAACAGGCGTATCTTGGCCCATTCCTGCAGCAGAACGATCTAGAGCTGAGGGCGCATATTAAGAAGTTCTAGGATTGTACAGAGCACCTGGCAGGTGCAATGAAGCCAAGCACGCAGTTTGTATTTATTATAAAAAGGCAGGACGTAGGCAGCCTGTGAAGGTTCTGGAGAGGGAACGTGACCCAGTGAGTCTTCCATGCCCATTTCTCAAGTCTTGCCTGTAAACACCTCCTCCCCTAGGCCTATCGGGATCATAACCATCCCTTAAGGTTCACCCCAAACCTTTTCGGCCAACACTGTTGTTGTTTTTTTTCTTCCACTGATTTCACCCCCATTTATCTCCCAGGGGAGGGCGATTATCCGTTTGTCTGCAGGTCAGCACAGTATGCCTGGCCAGCCCACTGACGACTCGGGGCTAAATGGATGAAATCCTGCAACCTCCACCGCTTAGTGAGCATACCCTGAGTTCTCACATCGCTCCCAGGACAGTGGGCCTGCAAGGGCCGCCCTCGCCACCCGGAGGTGCTCACGGCCGCGAGCTGGGCGGCTGGGAATGCCGGTGGCCCGCGGAACCGCGGCGCCAACCCAGGCTCGAGTCCCCTGCTGGAAGCCGAGTCTAACCCTCCCACGCTTCCACCACAAAGCACTACCTACGCTCGTTAACTGTTTCCCCAGCTGGAAAACATGGGGGAAAGCGGCTTAAAAGACGTCAGGGGAGCTCTAGTCTAGGAGCCCAGATGCCTCTGGGAGCGGGAGGGAGGCGAGCGAGAAGCCATTCGCAGCTCGGGCGGCGAAGGAACCCAGGACCGGAAGCCTCGCGATATCTGGAGTGGCAATCTCGTTGCGTTGCCTAGCGACGAGGAGGACGCTCAGGGGGCCCCAGGCTAACCCCCGCCGAAACCTTAAATATCCTACCATGGGGGAAGAAGGCGGCAGCCGCAGCTCTGGGACCACTAGGGAGCTGCAGAAGCTGAAGCAGCAGGCTCTGGCGTACTACCGGGAGAACGACGTCCCGCGCAGGCTGGAAGAGCTGCTCAACTCCACCTTCTACCTCCAGCCCGCCGACGTCTACGGGCACCTGGTAGGGACCCGGGACTCGCACCCTCATCCCTCCAGCCCCTCTCGCCCCCGCCCAGCGCTGCGGCAACATCACGCGCCTGCGCCGCACCGTCGCGCACGCGCGCTGCGGCCGCCGGACCCCCCCCTTGCTGCGCGTGCGCAAAGACGCTCCCGCAGGGAGGAAGCCGCGCGCAGACCTGGCGGAGGAATTTCGAGAGCAAAAGTGTCGGACAGGAAGCAGCTAAAGGCTGGGTGTTCTGGGCGGATTTGTAACTACAGCGACATCCTCGTTACGTCCGCAAGGCTGTCATTTACCCCGTAGCTCAGTGTACCAACCTTCAGCGGCCTCCTTTTGACCCCCCTTTGAATGTGTTGGCATTCGCTCCAGCTTGGCCTCAGTCTACGCCGGGGCCGCATACCCAGCCCGCTCCCATTGCTTCCAGGAAATGTCACTCACATCAGGCCTGGAATGCTCGTGCGCACCTGAGCAGCTCCTACTGAAACTTCAAATTCAGGTCAAAGTCTTGCCCTCTTCGCCCGATAGCATTTCCTGCGTGTATTGTGAGCTCCGGCGAAGAGCAGGGAGGGGGCTTTTCACATCACATTCCTTAGGCCTGTGCCCAGTGCGGTTTCTGGCACAAACTTAGCCTTGAGTAATCAGCATTTGAAACAAAGGCAAGCATTTTCTCATTTCCTGTTCGTTAAGGCCTAACCCACACCTACCTGTCTTCTGGAAGGCTGTGTGTTTGGGACTGGCAGGAATTTGCGCTCTGGTAAGGCAATAATAGCACAACTCCAAGCAGAATATGGAAAACGCTGTAAAGAATCACAATATGTTTACAGGGTTCAAAGCCATCTAATTGAGACCCTTGATATAGAGGATGTTCCATACATGTATATTTTGCTCAGTCATGACGTAAATACATCAAAGTTGAGGGCGGGTAGGAGGAGGTGTTCATTGAGCTCCTTGTGCTATGTGTTTTATATGTTATTTTACTTAATCCTTAGGATCACTGTGAGGCATAATAAAAATTACGATTCCCTTTTACAAATAAACTGGCCCAGTGAATTTAACTTCCCAAGGGACACAGGGAATGACAGTGAGAAATCAAATCAGGTCTGTGACCCTAGTACCTACCTAGCAGAGTGCATGATACATAGTGGACACTCCAAAACGATTTGCAAGATGAATGAGTGAATGCAACTGAATTCTACTCTCCACTGTCTATTGGTAGAGGAAGTCTTGAAAGTTAAGGGGTCAAACTTCTTCCTTTTACATAGATTCTAAGCCCTATCTCCTAGCTACTTAGTGCAAAAGCTGTAACCGGAAACTTGGACCCGGGTTTTCCAGCGTAACGCTCTTCCCAGTTTATTAGGCATCCAGGATTCTGGCATGTACGGCTCTCTGAGAGCTTATACCCTGGTTAGGAAGGAAAGCCACTGAAAAATAAAACAATTGGATTAATAGATAAGGTGAGATACAAGTGTGAGTACAAGACTGAGGGTCAGATCACTGTGCTTTTTAAAGAGATTCAAGATGGGGCAGATCCCTGTAGGTTGTTTCGTCTGGGAAAGTTGTAGCCTGGACTTCAAAGGATGTTCAGGATTTGTATTGACAAAAAGGGCAACCGCCTTTTCATTTTCTCAGTCTCTGCCCTAGGGTTGGCTGTCCTTATTCTCACCTAGTCTCTCCCTCTATTGAGTCCATCCTGCAGTGCTGCCTGAACCATGTTCCGGATCCTAAATCTGACAATTGCTTAGAAACCTTTGTGGCTCCCGGTTGCTTGCTGAGTGAGATCACACACATTCTCATGTGTGATTCATAGTGCTTACCCCACCGCTGGTAACACTTCCTCATTCTTCCACATAGGCCCACCTCCCTCCCTCACCTTTGTTTATTTTATTCCCTGTACAAGAAGTATCTGCATGGACTTCTGCCTACCTGATGAAATACTATACTTTCTTGAGTGTTCAGCACTGGTGCCATTTCTACGCTTCTCTTACATATGAGAGGAATTCAGAACCTGTGGGCAATAGCAACACTCTTTATTCCTTCATCATCAAACTTACAATTGAAAGAGTTTGGGACTGCAGATCAGGCCAATCTGGATTTGATGCTTAGGCCTGCGTCTCAGTAGCTGTAGTAGACTGGTAAAGTGATTGCCCTCAATGAACCGCACCACCACTATGAAAGTCTCTCCCACATTGACTTGAGACTTGGCCCGGTGACTTGCTTTATCAGTAGCATGTTGGCAAGCATGATGCAGACAGATGCTTGGTAAGCGCTGGCATATCGAGGCTTATGCTCTTAGAATAATACTCCCTCTTAGAATCTAGCCACCATGCTGCATGTAAGGACATCCGATTACAGTACTAGAGGGAAACATCATATCTAGAGGAGGCCCTGGCAGATGTAAGACCTCCAGGATACCCTCTGAGAAAGACACCCAGCGAGCCCCTAGATCAGGGGTGGCAAACCTTTTGGCGATTGAGTGCCAAAGTTTATGAAATAAGAGTATACTCGCTCGACTCGCATGCCAACCCATCGAGTGAGATAGAGGTTTTGATTATTTTTACGTCTATAAGAGCATAAACAATAATTTTTTAAATGGTATTCACAGCTCCGCGTGCCGAAATAATTGCTCCATGTGCCACTTTGGGCACGTGTGCCATAGGTTCGCCACCCCCGGTCTAGATGTTCCAGCCATCCTAGCTGACACAGTGGACCTGAGTGAAACCATCTTGGGTCCTCTGGACCTAGTCAAGCCTTCATATGACTAAATCTATATAGGAGACCTCAGCCAAGAGCAGCCAAAAAATTGCTCATTTGAGCCCAACCCAGATTGCAGAATCATGAGCAAATAAATGGCTTAAGCCACTAAGTTTTGGGATGGTCTGTTACAAAGCAGTAGATAAGTAAAACACTTGGGTAGTTATCTTGGACAATTTCCCTGGAACTCAGTTTGCTAATCAGTGAAGTGGAGATGATACTACTCACCTTACAGAGTTGTTTTGAGAGTTTAATGGCAATGTATACAAAGTGTCCAGGGATGTGTCTGACAATGACTAATTTATACAATATTTAATTTATGGAATCCTAAACATGTCAGGCACTGTAGTATGTGATACTATGATAAATAAGACAGAGTCACTCCTTCAAGGTTCATATTAAGCACTTTTAAAAAATGTTAGTTCCCTTTCTTTTCTAACACAATATGGGGCAGGCACATTGTAGGTGATCCTTGCTTGTTGAATTAAATTCACTATAATACACAAAGTATAAGCTAGATACTATTTTTTCCTCTCTTGATTCTATCTACATTCATTTAGGCACTTGTTCTGTCACATATTAACACAAACCATCATTCTTAAATTCTGCCAGGGCACCACCTTGGCTCTGGCACATTGCTGATGGGTGTTACATGACCTGCTATGTAGGTTGAGGTCGCTGGATTTTGAACTGGAAGATCAGAGGCTTGGTCTGCTGAGTAAGGTCGGGTGATAAAGAGGGTGAGGAGAGCGTGCCTTCACTTCCCCTTCTTCCTCTCCTAGCTCCTGCTCCTCTGCTAGAAACACCATCTTGACCGTTCACTCAGGCTCCTTGAGTGGGCTTTCTACCTCAACTTCCTTCTTGTTCTTTTTCTTGGATCACCTCCAGATGGCCTCTGCTTTTGCACACCAATGAAACTGCTATTACTAGGGTTCCAACAGTCCTCTTTGAATTCTATGCACGAACTGATGGTCAGTGCAACACAGCCTCTGCAGATAAGTCTTCACCATTAAAATATCAGATGCCTTGCTGGGAGGAATAAAAACTGACCCACTGAAGGTTTAAGCCTCGATGCATGACAGTGTTCTAGAGACCCATCGACTTCAGTACCTTGGACAGAAGGATAGGTTAGGGCCAACTGAACAGTGACACAGAACTTTAAATTAAGAAATGCTGGGAAGCTAAATTAAGAAATGCCGGGATGGCTCAGTGGGTTAAGCACTCACTTTGCAGCCCTGGGGACCAAGGATTGAATTCCAGCCCCAGCCCATGAGGACCCATATGCTGAACTGGGGAGTGCCCCCAGTTCGGCTCTCACTGGGGTGAGACCCTGGCCCAGTTCCTGCCCTGTGCAGCCCCGCGCCCACCTGTGGAATGAAATTATGTGGAAAAACCAATGATGTGCAACTATGGAGACTGCTCTGAGCCCTCCCTTTTCTCTCTGTCTCTGTATCTCTCTGTTTCTCTGTGTCAAAAACAATAAAAATAAATCTAAAAAAAAGAAAGAACTGCATGTGAGTTTTACTGAGGGTTGAAAAGACAGCAGATTGTCCTATATACCAGAGATCAGGATAAATCCAAATCTCAGTATGAGGGCAGGGCAGTTCCCACAGAGCTACCGGACTAATCCCAGGGTGAGGCTTAATAGAAACTAGAGTAAGTATGGATGACCTTTCAAAGATAAATTGAATGCGGTATTCTGATTTTTGTTTTTCTCTGTTGAAGGCAAACTGCTTTTCTAAATTTGCAAAGCCTCCCACCATATGCAGAGTGGTGGGGAAGAGTGTGCTGGACGGACTGGGGCTTCCCACCTTACAAGTGGAAGTGTTCTGCACCGTTCAAAATCTTCCCAAGGTATGAGGCAGCTTAAATATGTTCTTCACTATGCTCTGACCCCACTGCATTCACTGTCTAAATTGTGGGCAGTGTTTAGAAACTCAATGTTTGTCAAATACACTCACTGTTTGTAGATAGATATGTACTTAAAGCATGAATCATAATCATCTCTGATGGCTCTATTGTGTTTAAGTGCAATATGGTACAGACATCACATGCTAACTTGACAGTGATCCAAGGTGGAAAAGGGAAATGGGACAAAATAGTTTTAAAATCCTGACTGTATTAATGTGACGAGCTCCTTAAATCTACAGATCATTTATAGAGTCATATATTTATATGTAAATTTACATCGGGTTATGAATTATAGACAGATTTGCATAAAGAAAAACGAATGTTTATGATTTGAGTAATGCATTTTAATTGCTATATATTTGTTGGGAGAAATAATTTTGCTACAGTCTCTGGGAAGAAAATAATTATGATTAAATATGTTTGTATCCTTTTAGTTATTTTTTTTTTGAGAAGTGGTGATAAAAATGCAGCTCAACATAAGGTTTTCCTAAGGCGATTTTAACAAGGTAATAATTTTAAATGTTCCTTGAAGTTGAGCGCCACAGTATTTCAACAGCTATAAAACATACCTCAAGGAAAATTATATATTCTCATTTTCCCTTTGAAATTGGTGATAAAATATGCACGTTAAAAGCCAGACACACTCAATTTCCTATTTTCTGTGAGAGGGAGAGAAAATGTAGAACACACATTATTTCCAGAACATATGTTCTGTGGTGATCGCGACTCACTTCGAAGTCCTTGAGACCGCTTCACCGGAGCTGGCTGGGGCCGAGGAAGTAGAGAGGTCCAGTGCTGTCAGCACGGCTGTGCAGTGGGTCAATGAGGCCATCACCCAGGAGCTTCGGGGCATAGCGCCCTCCAACCAGGCTGAGGTGGATCAGCTGCTCAGGTAAATCACTGGAAATGCACGTGACCTGTGTGTGTGTTCCCATTTGATATAGACTGTCACTGAAGATGCATATGCTAAAGCAGCGGAATTTTGCCCATATGTTGTTTTTCTTCTGAAGACCCTTTATTAAAATTTTACTGTGTAAGGCTGCATAATGAGGACTTTCAGCCTCTTTGCATGCATAGAACGTCCTTAGGGTTCAGTAGATTTCTCAGGAAAAGAATTAAGACTCAAGGTGACGTCCCTTTCCTCTCCCCACCTCCTCATCTGGCCCCCTTGAGTGTCTCATATCCTTCTATGCAGTCATAATGGATGATGCTTTTTTCCTGTCCCTCCAGACACAACCAAGTCTTCCATGGGTTCCATCCAAATGCGAAAACCCAGGCTGTGTTTACTGGGGCTGTGTGAGTGTCGTTCAGTGCCCAACTAGGTTCGGTTAGCATTACTTTTCCTTCTGTGCAGGTCCGATGCCACAACTCTCTAGGCCAAATGTAGGTCAGCTGGGTTCTCTTCCTCTAAGTGTCATCACTCGGTTAATTGCACATAACATCACATATCAGTTTGCTTCAGAGTTAGATCATGACCTTTGTGAACTAAACTTTTTTGAATAGTGTTTGGTTTCTGAATGCGAGTCCATGTACTCCTTTTTCTCTGTGTGTCTGCTATGATCATATCCTTAGTGCTTTTCCCCAAGCTCTCAGTCCTACCTTGTACTCTGTACATTCCTTTTTTCCTGGAGCTTTCCCTCCCCAAACCTCCCATCTGAACTGGTTTCTCTCGGACTCCTGCAGATTGGCCATAAGGATCCCTCCATTGTTCTCCTATTGCCTGGATCCCTCATCTTCCTCTTTCTTGACTTGCTAGATTACATTCTTTGAAAGTAAGGATGAGAAGTGGGATGTGGGTTGTAAAGTTCTTGAGTTCTAACCTGTGAAAATGCCAGCACTTTGCTCTCATGGTTGACAGTTTAGCTGAGTATAGAATTCTCACTTAAAATCAATCTCTCTCAGTACTTTAAAGGCACTGCCCTCCCGGCATCTGGGCTATGAATTAATAATTCTAATGCAAACCTAAGTCCCATGTCTTTGTTGGCGTGTTTTCTCTGTATGGAAGCTTTTAGCCCCTTTTTATTCTGGGGACTGAAATTTATGTGTATGTGCCTAAATGAGATTTCCTAAAAGTTTTTTTTTTTTTTTATATTAAGCCCCACCTCCCCCTCCCCCCCAAAGAACAAAGTTCTACACATATTGCTCTATATATTTCACTGTCTATTCTTGACTCATTTTTCTTCTGATGGTCATTTATTGGAAAAGAAAATCTAGTAGCCCTTAATCAAATTATAACTTTGAATTTTACTGTAAGAATAGAAACAGAGCTCAAACAAATTTTTAAAAATGAGCACCTGAACTCTTTAAACATTTATTTCTAGGCCAAAATTAACTTCAGTTCTTGAACAGTTTCATAACAGCATCATTATTTTTGGCCTTGGAAATTGAAACTGTTCTTAAGAAGCTAAAAAGCAGAGTTAATTATTGAAACATATTGGGGTCAGCACTAAAACATGACTAAAATTACAAGGATATTCCTAAATATGCCACTAAAAGCCCTATTTTCTTGCCATTAAGGACACTCTTTGAAAGTAAAGTACAAGAAGATAAGGAGAGAAAAGAACTGGAAAAGAACCTGGAAGATTCAGCAGTGCCTATACTTTTACCTCTAATACCACCACCACCACCTCCACCTCCACCTCTAGCAAAAAAGAAGGGACAAAAGCAAGGTCTGTGGCTTATCATCTTGCAGAACCTTTAGTCACAAAGGTGTGAGAAAACACGCTGATGTATGGACTGCTTTTCTGAGCCAGTCTCTTTGCTACTAGGTTGGGCTCCCACCAGGTATCCTCATCCCTTACACCACTTCCATGCTTGAAGCTCCTACGTTGGGCTGTCAAGATTTTACCCCTTCCCACCCTCCACTTTTTTTTTTTTTTTTTTTGTAAGGTAAAAATATTTCTTACCCAGCAGTGAGCACTTACTAAACAAAATGCACTGAGTGGTGACAATGCTGGGGACAGGGAAGGAGAGGGTGGCATGGGGGACCTTTAACTGCCTCTCAAAATTCACCAAGAAGCCACTCCATGTTTTAAAGATTAATGATATGCTTAAATATAGACAACGGACATTTTCTCAGGCCAATGTAACATATTAATGCAAATTCTGTTTGGAAAACTTTGCTATTCTAAAGCAAATCATCAAAGTGCTCCATGTCTTCCTGGAGATTGCTGGCTTCAGCCCCTCCAGCCTGTTCATTCCTGAGCTGCTGCTAGTATTGTAACAGTGTTTTGTATGTTTGTCCAACTAGAACATGCTCCCTGAGGCCATGAATCATGCCTCCTTCGATTTACACTGCCAGTGTCTGGTATGATGCCACGCACAAACTAAGTACCCAATAAAAGTGGGTTCCATTGAATAAGAAAGCACTGGAACCAAAAAGGGACCAAAGAATCTGTGGAGACAAAGTCTCTGATTTCACAGATTCAGAGGCCTAGAATGGGGAGGAGAGGGGCCCAGGGCAAAAGAATCATGTTAGACCAGTCTCTTGGGAGGGTGGGGCTGGCCACCACTGAATCACAGGGAGAGCCCACCAGTGGATGTTCATTTGGTGATTGCTTTTGACTGACAAAACTAGGAACAGAAGCGAGGGGAAGAAGTACGAGGGGACTTGTGAAATCACTGTCTGTGTGCTAGGTGCTTACATCTTATTCCACTTGTCTCACCTACTTGACCCAGGTTAGTAGCTGAGGGTGCGGGGGTGGACGGGGTGACACTAGAGATTTATGACAGACTCTGTGGTACCTGATTCGTCTGGGTGGCTGAGAACATATGAGAATGAAAGATGAGGATGATTCTAGGTGGATGGTTGGATCCAAAACATTTCTAAAAGAAAAAGGCATTGGTTAGGGATTGGGTGAGGAAGTGAACTCTATATATACACAAAGAGATGTTCAACAGTTGCTATGTAAAAGCTGCGGGGGGACATAGAAAAGCAAAGCAGTTGGGATTCAAAGACTTTCCCAATCCTCTCTGTTCATGTTCTGGTAGTTATTTGGCATGTCCTTTAATCTCTAAGCACTCATTTACTTGTATGTGAATGCGGGAAACAGTATCTGCCCCGTATGATGGTTGAAGGAGTTACTATGGAGTGGTCTAAAAAGTTTTACAGAGGAAATATCCATTACCTGAGGGTTATTTGAGCATCAGGGAATAGTAAATGAAATCAAACAGAAAATGTCTTGGGGGTCAAGGGGGAGACTATATTCTTCCCAGCCTCGGGGTTCAAACTTTATGCGTCATACATCTGTAAGTGAGGCATTTAAAAATACGGTTGTTTTACAGTCAGACTTCCTAGAGGAATCTGTTGTTGATGTTTCCCCTTCCAGGTATGAAGGATGCTCTTGCCGAGAAGCCTATCCCTCCCCCAGAACCCACGGAACCTGTGCTCTGTGGCAGCATGGCCATCGGAGCCGTGTCACTGGCTGTGGCCAAAGCCAGTGCCCTGCTGGGCAGTAAGCCCCTGTACTTCAACATTGCATTACTGAAGCACCGTCAGGTGAGCGCCCGTTACATTCCACCACAAGGGCCCATGAGGGTCTCAGCACAAATAACCCATGTGCCTCACATCCCCTTGCTTTTCCCTACTCCAGGAACAGCCAACAAAGCTAAGTACCCCTCTGCTGATGGTGTCTCTGGTCAGCTGTGGGAAGTCATCGCCTGGGAAGCTGAACTTAATGAAAGAAGTGATCTGTATACCCCATCCTGGATTAACAGCTAAACAAGTACTTACACTGTCTCAAACTACTTTTTCTAAACAAACAAACAAACAAACATACTCCATCGTCAACGTGTTTTTAGTGTAGGTCCCCAAGGCTATGACACCGAGAGACAGGGAATTAAATATAAAAAGAGAAAACATGGTTTAGGAAATGAGGGGAATGGGAGGAAAGCAAGAGCCGGAATAGAAGGGAGCAGTTTAGACCCGCAGCCTCTGGCTCACTCCAGCACTGATGTTCGCTGGGGATGCAGAGAGAAGTTACATGTGAGTAACGACAGGCAGGAGAGTGCTGGAAGGCGGTTGAGATCTCTTTATTTGCTAGTCTGTGCACTATGGCAGTGACAAAGGGAAGCTGGCACTTGCCCAACAGCCCCTTCTGTTACGTTACAGCTCCAGGGCCTGAGGACAGATGGCAGATTTCCTGGCACAAGGGAGAGACTTAGCGCATGTTTGTGGAAGACGGAATGAAGGAATCGAAGTTGCATCTTTACTCCTTAGTGGTGTGCTAGTATATACATTGTTCCTCAGTGTCCTGAATGAGTCAATCTACTGGGCTACACCCTTATGACATATTCTATCAATGAGGCACCAGGGAGACCTAAATGTTCATGTTCTTTGTAATAGGGGATGTTTTCAAAAGAAGTACAGGCAGCTCTGTCCCCTCTGGGGATATACTGAGTGATATTTGCTATAAGCTAGTGAAAACCATGATATTTTTTAACTCTCAAGGTGATGTATGATAAAGAATTCTTTTTAAAGAGAATAATCCTGGGGAAGCTGGGATGGCTCAGTGGGTTAAGCGCTCACTTTGCAGCGCCAGGGACCGAGGATCGAATCCCGGCCCCGGCCCGTGCGGAACCATATGCTGAACTGGGAGCTCCCCCAGTTCAGTTCTCTCTCTGTCTCTGTCTCTGTATCTCTCTCTCTCCCTGTCAAAAATAAATAAATAAATAAATAAATAAATAAAATAATATATTAAAATGCATTTGATGAAACTGACAACTATTAGTTAAAAAAA
>PVKE010012514.1:0-38194 GCA_004027555.1 Craseonycteris thonglongyai | reverse complement strand
TTCTCAAATTTTTCGATGGTTCTTTTGTCGATCCCACCACATTTGTAGATCAGATGACCAGTAGTGGTGGACTTGCCGGAATCTACGTGTCCAATGACGACGATGTTGATGTGTGTCTTTTCCTTTCCCATTTTCGGTTTGATTTAGCGGTGGTTTCCTCTACACCTGTGATCCGGCGGCAAACCCGTTGCGAAAAAGCGGAGTCCACCTTCTCATTCATCGAGTTTGTGAGACTACAAACGTCAGACACCACCGTTCACAGTTGTTCCTGCATTAATACCATTCATTGCCTTCAGCCAGAGTCATCAATTTTAACTACATTGGAAACCAACTTTTTTCTTTTACAATGAGGAAATGTGACTTTCTAAGTGAGATCAAGGTAATTATCAAGACAAAAGCAACAGAAGATGCTTTATCAGTTGGCTCATCACAAAATTATACCACAAAGTCTACCTGATTCTCTATGGTCTGTATCTACCTATTGCCCAGAAAAAATACAACAAAAAACAAACAAACAAACAAAACCAGTCCTGTTATAATTTGTTGAGTAACAGGTCCCCCTACTGGCATACTTGCTAAAATTTTTTCTTACATTATTTTTTAGGAGGACAAAGTATTATATTCCAAACTCAAAGCTCAATATTTTGTTTTACCTCAGGGTCATGCTTAGTGATTGTTCTCTCCAGGTTGAAGGCATCCTTTAAAAGCTAGATGGTAAAATTTTTATTGATATATGACTTGCCCATTGAAAATCCTAAAAGAAAACTAGAGTTTTGGCTTTTTGACAAGGGATCAAATCTTAAATTTCATATTTGAATTGGACACATAATTGTTTTTAAAAGTAATTCAGTTGTTCTCCTTTTAAAATTTGATTGGCCAGAATTGCAATGGAGAGTAACAATGAGTTGGCACTAGGCTGTTCCGGATTCATCACACTAATTTCTCATTCTTTTACATGACCTTAAAACACTTTAGTACAGACAAAGCAATGCTTGGTATAGAGATACATAAGGTTTCTGCCTATCAGATATTTAACAGGACATTCTACAAAGTTAAGAATGGACATCTGCTATGGTTTTCAAATTAAGAACATGGACCCTATTTCTCTCAAAGTATGAAATTTCTATGCTCTTCTTTCTGAACTTTCTAGCCATTTTACTATTCCCTTTCCTACATATAAATCTCTAATCCAGCAAGTCTCATATCATGGTCTGGGGACTCCTGTGAAGTCAAAACTATTTTCAAACTAAGATTTTATTTGCCCTTTTAACTCTTATGAGTATACAATGGAGTTTTCAAAAGTGCATGATGTATGATAATGTAACACAATGAATGCAGAAGCAAATAAGTGAATCTATTAATCCTATTTCTATTAATCCAAATATCAAATAAAGTTGTATAAAATATTTGTTTGCTTTCAAAAATAAAGTCTGTTTTCAGAGTATATTATTTATGCTACATAGGCTACTATTATTTAAATTAATATTTTAAAAATATACCAGTTTTCACTTATAATATAGAAAATACTGACAAATATAACCCACATAAATCAAAGATTTGTGAGGCTCTAAATAATTGTGAAAAGTAGAAAAAATATTGAGTAAGCATGCATACAATGGAATATTATTTAACCACAAAAAGGAAACCCTGCTAAGACTTTGAAGCTGGGCATCGGAAAATATAGGCTCTGATTCCTATCATCTCCTAGCAAAATAGGTTTTAGTTTCCCCAATTTACCCAACATTTTTCAGCCATATCCTGAAACTAAAATCAGGACATCAATCTAAGTAATCTATAATGTTATTTTCAGCTCTGTGGAAAGAAAATCTAGACATTAAAGATACTTAAATTACAAATGGCTGGTTCAAATGCATCTAGAAAGTTAGTAGTAAAATGAAAGTGGAAATCCAATATACTTGAACCCCCACTTCTCTACTCTGTCCACTCTGTCCCATGGGATTCTAGCCCTAATATCAACCTAGTCTCAGAGAAAAGGAGAATGTGAGAGTAAAAACTCTAAATGGCAATGAAAACACTGGTAGAAATGGATTTAATGATTTATAAACTATCGTCACCCTAAGAGGATCTATGATTAAAAAATATTTTTAATAACTTGAGAAGTATGGATAGTCAATGTAATCAATGATAAAGTTATTTACAGACATTTTCCCCTTTCTCCAATTCTGTATCTTATTCAGAAGGTCAAAGAATAAAAGTGAATTTTTTGATGTATTTAAATGATAAGGAAGTTCACAGCATCATACTCATGTTAGCTCATAACTATTAGCTATACCACACCAGTGGTTTATGCTATCTCTTTGGTGTGTGCTAACATTTTAGAAAAATGCTGACATTACAACTTTTGTTAATGCTATTCATAGAACATATTTCAAAAGTTCTGAGTCAGAAGTTTGTTTATTAAAATTAATTCTAAAT
The DNA here is from genome assembly GCA_004027555.1 of Craseonycteris thonglongyai. Taxonomy (NCBI): domain Eukaryota; kingdom Metazoa; phylum Chordata; class Mammalia; order Chiroptera; family Craseonycteridae; genus Craseonycteris; species Craseonycteris thonglongyai. The sequence continues at coordinate 35,758 of PVKE010012514.1, read as the reverse complement.
TATGTTGCCTTTTTCCTTCCCTCATGAATTTCCTTGGCATTCATATTTATTTTCACCTATTAATAATATGTAGCATACAGTTTCCACATTTCAAAAAATAAAAATAGAATATGGTTTCTTCTATTGACTAGTTAATAAAAATACCTGGAATTTTTTGTGCTGTCTGAAACTCTAGAGAAAAATTACTTAAATGTACTTAACAAAAGCAGATGGGGCTCATCCCCCCACCAGCAGAAAAAAAACAAAACATCAACTGGACTATGACAGAGAAAGTCTCTTTCAGAATATTAATGATGGGATTGGTTGACATGAGCAGTCATGAGGTTTCTTCTGGTTTTATTCAAACATTAATTAATAAAAAACTCATGAACTAGAAATATCATGTGAACTTGAAGGTTTATTCCTCTTAAGGTTAAATAGGACATTGGTTGATCAATATTTACACACCCTTGTTTAGGTAACTGACAAAGAAACATCTGGGACTGTCTTCTCGGGATATAGTCATGTTTAAAGACACTCATATTTTTCCCAGGAACTTCAAATATTATCAAGTCCATGAAGCAAGGTGCTTATGCAGGTTCTCAATAAATATTTGCTGAATGACTAAACCAAAAATGGGCATTGATGCTTCTGTTTTGATGATTATAGATCATATTTTACCATTTGAAATTTGTTTTTCAGAAAACATCTGCTATAGCAAGAATTGTACATAAAACAAAACGATTGGTCATTATTTATAGTGATAAGAAAATTAAACAAAGAGAAAGAAAATTTGAAGATGAAAATAACAAAGAGGTTTCTAAGGCCAAGTAGAAATTCACTGTATGTGTTGTTCTCCTGTGTTTAGGTCATGACTACCACATAGTCTCCTCTGATCTAGGATAAAATAAACAGATTCTATCAAATAACCTATAAATTAATAAATTTTAATAGTTCTTTTTCTTAAATCTAGCAATGCTAACAAGCTCTGCTAGAGATTAAAAATATTCCCAAATGGAATACAAAGTGATTTTTTAAAGTGATTTTTTAAAACACAGAATTTAATGAAATTGAATAGTTAATTCTAAAATTTCAGATGTGTGTTAAGTATAATGACAGTAGAAAATTGAGACTGAGGAAAATTTATCTTAAATAAGAATAAAATTTTAAATGCAATAAAAAATACAATAAAAAGTGAGAAAAGTCAGGAATAAGAAAAGTTAGATCATAAAAGAAGGTCAACATTTAAAAATGACTCTGAAGCAGAAAACATTTTAAAACCTTGAATTTAAGATAGTCTGGTCATAAGTTCATTACTTTAACATCGTACTTCAACATAATAATTTTATTCTTCTTACAATAGATCTTATCTCAACTTACCATTAAGAGACTATATTAATTTCCTATTGCTGCTGCAACCAATTACCCACAATTAGTGACTTAAGAGAGCACCAATTTATTTTCTTATAGTTCTGGGGATCAGCCATCTGAAATCAGTTTCTCCTGGTTAAAGTCAAGGTATCTGCAGGACTGGATCCTTTGAGGACTCAGAGGAGAAATTCTCTTGCAGTGTAATTTTCAGCTTCTAGTGGTCTAGTGGTCACCTTTATCTTTGCTTGTGGCCACTTTCTCCACCTTCAAAACACATCACTGCAATCTCCATTTCGATCCTCTAATAGGATGTTCTACTGAGTCCTCTAAATGCCTCTTATAAGGACCATTGTGCTTGCATCAGTGCCACTCAGATGATCTAGGATAAACTATTCACCTCAAGATCCATAACTTAATCACATCTGTAATATTAAGATAATGTATTAACAGGTTATGAGGATTAATATGAGAAGGATCTTTATAGGGCTATTATTCAGCCCACTACAATGGCTGTGAATGAGAGTAGATCTCCAACAGATGTCCACAAACTTGGAGTAAAATCAGCTTGACATATCAATCAATGTGTTTATCTAATACTTAAGGCTTTCATGTCAGACCAGTCTGAGTTGCTTGATACCAGTTTTAAGTCTTACCAGCAGAGTGCCTGGTGTTGGAGAATGTTCTATTTTAATTGTTGGTTGAATATAATTAAGCCTAACTAATAAGTGTGTGTCAGAGAAGAAAATGTTTAAAAGTTTATGGCTATCCACAGGATTTCCATTTTTCTCAGATCAAACTGTCAGTTTCCCACAATGCAGGAAAGCAGAAGCAAACAACTCAATTTGGCTAAGGCAGTTCAATATAAACATTTCCTAACTATAAACTTAGCACCACTGAAAGGGGTAAAGATCTCAAAACAATTCCCTAAAGGCATTAAGCATGCTTGAAAGAGATTGCAGTAGCTCTGGTTTTCTTCAGTGTTTCTTTGATGAACTCACAACCAGTAAATTAGCCCATGGATTATAGCTCATTAGCATCCACAGAAGTAATGTTAATGAGAAATTTAAAAAGCAAACAGGTGCCAGCCTGTTTTTCTCTTTATACAGATCTTCAGGAAACACAATGATGAGTGGGTTAATCTTATCTCTTTTCAAATGTTCCCCCAAAAGCTGGAAGTAGCATTGAGAGGCCTTCTAGAAATAATTACAAACATGGACTCATTGCACAATATTTTGAAGCATAAGAAACATAAGAAAAATCCATTTATTACTCTAAATTTATTCCTTATAATTTGGTATACTATCTAGATTTACTCATATGTCTTTTATTGGTTTCATACTAACACACCATTTTTCTTCATGATTCTCAAGGATTATGATTCAGGGATTATACTTCCCTGATAATGAAGATTCTTACAGGGCAATCAATGTGATTCCCTAGTCTCCTCACTTAAGTATTTTAGGCATAAATAGTGGGATTTAAGGTTTTACTTGAGCAGTTAGTGTGGAAATATAGAAAATTTTAGTGCCCTCTTAAACATATCATTGTACAAAATGGCACTGCAAATATGAATCTTTACATATTTAAGAGAATAGAAAAATAAATATTGTTCTCCTTGTAGATATGAATAGAAAAAAATGATCATGAAGTATTGTGCTGTAATTGCTTGAAACAATGACCAATTAGTGTGTGTGTGTGTGTGTGTGTGTGTGTGTGTGTGTGTGTAGGGTATCCCAGAAGATTAAGCCAAGCACAGAAATAAATCTATAACATACTTTACAGATGTGTCTTTGGGATTTGTTGGTCAGATTAAAATGGCCATTAATAAAGAGCGGCAGTTTGTAGGCACATGTAGAAGCAGAAGCACAGACTGAGGATAGATTTTGCTGATTCAGAAATGGATTTGATTCTAAAACAGAAAGAGGGTGAGTATGTTTAGGACATACAGTGAGCACTAGCATTGCATTATGATTTCTATAATAATTCACCTTTTGATCTGGCACTCAGCAAAATCACAATTCTTTGCTCTCCTGAAGTTAGGTGTAGCAATATTATTGGTTTGCTCATTAAAATAGTGGAAGTGGTATATGTCACTTATTTGCAGAAGCATTTGAGAGCCAATGCATAATTCTCCCTGTCTTCTTTTCTACCATGACAGACAGCATTCCAAATAGTAGGACTTCTGTGACCGTGAGTCCCAGAGTGACTTCCACTTTGGAATAAGAGTCCCCTATAAAAATGTAATGGACATGTAGAGTGAGTATGAAATAAAGCATTGATGATACTTAAGCCCCTGAGATTTGGGGGGTTGTTCATCAATCTCAGAATAGTTGATTGTATCCTATTGACAGAGAAAGGCTCAATAATTTGGATTCCCAGGTATATTATTAGCTTAGATTCCTTAAGGTGTTGAAAAAGCAAAAGCAGGAGATTAAGCACAGAAGGGTACTGCACTGGTGCTACAGGATCATGTTCTATGCTTTTTTCATTATTACTTCAAAGCAATGAACCTATTTACCTTTTCAACTTTGGCAATTATAGATTAAGTTTTTTAAATTCAAAAGCTGAAGTTTTTCTATTTGTAAGTACTTAACATGATCTATTTCAATAACTGTCTAGACTTTCCTATGCTATCCCTTGAGCATTGCTTTATGTAGACATATTAATGGGGATTTGACTAACCATTGCGTCAATTAGTTAGATTTAAAGTAATTTATTTTATATTAAAATGTATAGTTTTTTTTTAAGATTTATTTTTATTGTTTGACACAGTGAGAGAGAGAGAGAGAAGGGGAAGGGCCAAGAGCAGTCTCCACAGTTGTATGCCATCAATTTTCAACATCATTTCATTCCACAGGTAGGCACAGGGCTGCACAGGGCAGGAGCCAGGCCAGGGGGCCTCCCGCATGGCCCCCGGCAAGAACTGAACTGGGGGCACACCTCAGTTCAGCATATGGGTCTACACGGACCAGGGCTGGGATTTGGTCCTTAGACCCCAGGGCTACAAAGTGAGCGCTCAACCCACTGAGCCATCCCAGCATCCCCAAAATATATAGTTTTAATGGGCAAGAATATCCTTAATCAAGTTGACTAAAGCTCCCCAGGTATTTGCTTCAGTTTTTAGAGAAATACTTATAAAATCACCATTATGAGTAAATAATTACCTGTTGCTAAAAACTGCTCTGTTGTCTTATTTGAAAGGTAACAGTTGGATTGAACCTCCTCCAGAATAAATACCAAAAAATTTTAAATACCAAATTATATATGAGGATAAAAAAGAATTTTAAGGGATGCTGGGATAGTGCAGCAGGTTGAGTGCTTGCCTTGTAACCATGAGGTCCGGGATTCGAATCCCAGCCACGGCTCGTGCAAACCTATATGCTGAACTGTGGCACAGCTGGTAACCACAGGGATGGTGGTGAAGGTTCTTGCCTCTCATCTGTAAGGCCCTCAGTATGGTTCCCACCCCATGTGGTCCCATATCCACCTGTGTGGAATGAAAATATGTCACAATTAATGATGTGCAACTATGAAGAATGCTCCGGGCCTTCCTTATTTCTCTCTCACCTTCTCTCAAATAATAAAATAAATCAAACTAAAAAAAAATAATTACTATCACAACTGTTGTTTTAAGAATCTATATTATAATCAATACCTTGTTTTAATTCAACAGGTTTGCTAATATGCAAACTGAACAGTCTCAGGTGAATTTGCTTATAAAACATTTGACTCTTCTTTCTTCATAAGTGTATAATGTTATATTTAGTAGTCACAGATCAAAAGGTTTAATTTTGAACTTAAACAGTGAAAGCCCAAGAAGGGGAAAAGACACCAATTCCCTATCTCTGTATACTTTTGCTTAGGCAGAAATTGAAGTAAAAAGACAAATGGAAATGTATGGTATTTCCACAGTTTTGAGGTCACACACTATCTTTATGTTCATCTCAGAGATATAACTGCAAGTAATATATCAGGAATGAAATGACTATTTATATATAACAACTCTTAAGATGCATGTCTTATTATTCTATTTTTTTAGATAAAAACTTGACACTAAAATTAGTATAGGAAGAGAAGGAACAACTAAATTAGTCATTGAATCGTTGTCTCTTTTTGCCCTTTGCCAAGTCATATGTGTGTCAATTTTAAGCCACAACATAAACATAAGAGACAAAGGTCATTGACTTTCCATTGACTCTCTGTGAGCTGTACAGTTGTGCCCCTTGATACAGAGGAGACCATTAGCTTTGAGTTTTCCTCAAATTTTCTCTATCTGCCTTTGAGATATGTTATAATGTTTCAAAAATGCTCATTACTGCAACAACTGTGTCTAGGATAAAGGAGGCATCCAGCTGGACTGAACTTTTCTGTTATATTAAAGCTGCCCTTTCTAGAGATAGTTATTTTACACACTGACTCTTAAAATGAATACATACAGTTTCCCTTAGCTGAATCAAAGTATGTTCACAAAATGCCAAGTGTCTGGATTATATGAATATTAATTATTAAATGTAATAAATGGAAACCAAGTGAATTAAGGATGTAACAAAATATGTGATGTAAATGATGACAAAATAAAACTAAAGAAAGGAGAATTTATAATGATAGTGACAAAAATAAATGAAAAAAATAGAAAAATGACTACTAATTATTATTATTTATTGAATGCTTATAATTTGCTACTGTTTTATGCATTTTGGATATATTAATTCATTTAATTATCATATAGTATTCATGAAGCAAGGATGAACTACACATCCCTTATTCAAAAAACAAATATAATTGCAGACAAAGAATATGTAGAGATCCTTTTGTAGTTCATAAGCATGATGATTGGGTGTTTACGCTCTTCTGTGAGATGTGCCTCCCCCAAACCTTGGACAGAGGCACATTACCCATCTGGTGTAAAAAAAAAGATAAAAAAGATATAAAAAATAAACCCACAATTAAAAAAATAATGAGATTTAAGTTAAAATAGCATTATTAATTTTTGGAATTAAAACTTATTTTCAGCTAATATATTTGAAATGCTGGTGCTATATATTTTGATGCTAAGAAAAACTTGAAAAGCTTATCACTAAAGTTAACACTGTAGTCCAATCCTACTGATGTATACTCATGTAATATACAAATTAAATTTCAAAAAGCCACCATGATTATAGCTCAGAAATCCTGAAACTGTTATATCTTTACTAGGGATGACAAATAAGTGAACTTATTGTAGATAAACAGAGGCTGATTTTCATTGATAAAAGAGTTATAAATACAAAATGGGGGAAGGCTAGAATAACTATGGGGCTGAATTGGAATCAGAGGTATCAATAGGGTCTCATGATTTGTAATATGCTTACAGATGGACAGATATAGAAATAAATATAAATGTGTATATATGTGTGTTTGAGTGTATGTATATATGTGTGTTTGAGTGTATGTATATATGTATGTATGTGTATGTGTGTGTGTGTGTGTGTGTGTGTGTGTGTGTATTTCCTAGCTCTATGTACTGAGAGAGCATGGAGATTGAGATATTCGATGGCGATGAATTCATCTTAGATTTCTATATGCCATGATCTATTTTCCCTGTTTGATTCTCTTGTATGTTTTTTTTTGTTTTTGTTTTTTACACAAAAATCTCTGATATTTAATTAGCTATTTTAAATCTTTCATATGGTTATAATTTTTCAGTAGAAAGGTTAATGAAATTCAAATAAAGATTTTATTTTGTTTTGTAGTACATTACTATTAATTTTCTAGTGTCAATAATTGTATTATGGCTCTGTATATTGTCACATTAGAAGACCTGTGTAAAAGTACATGGAACTCTCTGTACTATATTTGCCACTTTTCTATGTCAAAAAATTATTTCAATATAAAATGTTAAAATATCTACAATGACCAAATAGGTAGTTTAGAATTGTTACTATAGTTTAATATTGAAAAATTTCAAAACTATTTAGGCCAATAATGTCTCATACAATAAGATATTATAATTTCAATATGTTATGAAAAAATGCCAGACCATTTTGTATAGTTTTAAAAAAATTGGGGAAGCTGGGATGGCTCAGTGGGTTAAGCGCTCACTTTGCAGTGCTGGGGACCGAGGATCGAATTCTGGCCCCGGCCCGTGCGGAACCATGTGCTGAACTGGGGAGTTCCCCAGTTCAGTTCTCTCTCTCTGTCTCTGTATCTCTCTCTCTCTGTCAAAAAATTAATAAAATAAATAAATAAAAACTTTAAAAAATTGCTAAAACAGCAGAAATAATAAGTAATGCAACATCTAATATCACAATAATAAAACAATATTAAAATAAGAAACAAGAAATAATACTCAATTTTAGCATCATTATTTAATATATTTCTGGAGACTCTGGCCCAAACAATTTTGAAAAAATTTAGAATAGAGAACAAATCATTGTTAAATACAATCTGATTATATAGTTGGACAGCCTAAACAAAGCTCCTAAAAAAAACCAAAAAAATATAATTTTACAAACAAGGACATTCAACATAGTCTCTGGACAAAAAAGGAAATATACAAGTAAATATAAATAAACAAATTTCTATACATTGGTAATATAACTTTACTAGATATAATGGAGGAAAAATAATTTTATTCGATGGAACAATAGCAACATTCCTAGAAATAATTTCAAATACAAGTAGGAACTATTTAGATAAAATTACGTAGAAACACAAAACATAAATTGTAATAAAGTATAACTTAAAATTCCTGTCTAAAAGTTTGCATATTATAAACCCATAAATTCTTCCCAAAGAATTTATAGGTTGATCAAAATCTACACAAAGCTTATTTTTTAACTTCACTAAATCATTGTAAATATCATCTCAAAGGATAAAAATCAAGACTAGTTAAGAATAAATTATGAGAGAAGCATTTGTGTCTGTCAAATATAAAAATGCCTTCAATTAGTTAAACAGTATGAGACTAATATAAAGAATTGATCAATAAATCAGTACAAATAGTAGAGAGCATTGATACAGGTTATAGTGCATATAGCTTCTTATTTGATGAAAAAATATCTCAAGCCAGTGGAAAAGAAACAGATAATTGGTAGTTGCAGTGTATTATAGTGATTATGAACATGGTCTCTGGACACAAAATCCCTGAAAATTAATTTCAACTCTGATACTTGGGTCATCTAGGATAAATTACCTAATTCCTCTGTGCTTCAAGTTCTTTATCAGAAAAATGGGGGTGTGGAGAATAATAGAGTTAACTTCATAAAAATTTGATAATAATTAAGTGAGGTGACACATCAAAAAACTACAAAAAATATGGTACACAAAAGGTGCTCAATAAATGTTTATTAAGCACAGTTTTAGAGAAAACAGATAGAAAAATATGGACAATAAAAACAAAGACAGAAGTCAATATTTTCTTGCATCAACATAAACCTTATATAGATAAAACCTGACACAAAAATAACCATAAAAATTAACAAGTATAAGTGAATGTTAAATCTCTAGAGATGAAGATATTTCTATGCAGAGGATCCAAGATGGTAGAGTAGATAAGTGCTGCTCTTGTCTCATCTTATGACCACATTAAAATTACAACTAAATTATAGAACAATAAACCTGGAGAGCCACCTGAACTCTAGGTGAACGGAAGTCCTATAACTGGGGATATAAAGAAGAAGCCGTGCCATGACTGGTATGAGGGACAGTGACTTAAAATGGGCTATACTCACATCTGTGTGTGGCAATTGAGAATTAGGAGAAATATCTCAGCTGTGGAGGTATTCCCCAGAGAAGCAAGGAGTCCTAGTCCCACACTGAGCTCCCCAGCCCAGAGTATTGGTGATGGGAAGAGGGACCCCCCACTATATTTTTCTGGGAAAAACGGTGGGGATTCTGATCATCCAGGTGAGACAGAAAGCTGCAGAAAACCCAGATGTTCTTTTAAAGGGTCCACACACAAATTCATTTGCTCATAGGCACTCTCCCCTGGGCTCTGGTAGAAGTACAGTTATCTGGATGGAGTCAGAGATATACAAGGAGCAAATAAGTTGTGTGGTTTCAGAGAGAGGATTGGTGAGACAGTCTTCATTTTCCCTATGTAGAATCTTTCTCCCATGCAGCTGGGAAGTGGGCACCATCTTTCCTGATGGAGAGTTGAGCCCTCAACTACATGACCAAATCTGAGTCTGCATTAGCCTGGTGAACTTTATCTTGATAATTCCCTGGGACCCTGCTGCACCCAAGTCACAATATGTGGGAGGATCTTTTCTTGCAGCAGCAGCCAGCAACTCCCATGCTCTGTACTTTCTTGAATAACTGTCAGGGTTCATGGGCACCAGGTGGGCAGCAGCTGACCTCAGTGTGCTTTGAGACTTGTGCTGAGTAGTTTCAGGCTCAGCACTGGCACAAAACCAGAGCCTACATTAACCTAGAAAACACCATTTGTCCAACATTGGTGACTCCTTGGCAGTCTGCCTCACCCAACTAGCATACCATATGAGGCTCTAGAAGTGGCTGAGCATCATGAAATTCAGAAGGCAGCAGCAGGCCTTGTGGTGCTCTGAGCTTTTCATAGAGCTATCCCAGGCTTGGTACGGGGCAACTGGTCTTGGTTCACAGTGTGGTCTCTCTCATACACCTCTAGGTCTAGCACATGGATCAACCAACTGCAGATTGCTTTGTAGCACCTATCAGGTTGGGCCTCTGCAGTCACAGGCACTGATAGACCCAAGCCTGCACCAGATCCCCTTCTAAGAGGCCACAGAACAGACATACCTGGAGGTCAGCTTCAGACCACAGAAGAGCACAGCCCAAATAATCCCACAAAGGGCACACTCAAAAGGTGGTCTCAGGAAAATCCAAAGTCCACTGTGGAAAATCCTGCTCAAAGGGGTAGGTCCTCTCCACAGTAGCTCATGAGCTATAAATGTGGCCAAACACCACATTCAGTCAACCTGAAGGCCAGTCTCATCTACTAACATGTAAGTAGCAATCAAGGTTCAATATAACAGGAGGGTGCACACAATTCACACAAGGGAGACTTCTGCAGAGCCTGAAATAGGTGGCAAGAAAGATTGTGCCACTGGGCCCCTTCAGAAGGCACATACATAAGGCCACCCAGCCAAAACTTAGAGATGTATCAAATCTACCTGATACATATAAACAAACAAGGAGATGCAGCTTAAATGAGAAAACAAAGAAATATGTCCCAAATAAAAGGAAATGAGAAAACTCTCCCAAACAAAAAATAAAATGAAGGCAAGCATTTGACCAGATACAGAATTCAAAACAATGGTTATAAAAATGCTCAATGAACCTAGGAGAAGAATAGAGGAACTCAGTGAAAATTTCAACAAAGAGATAGTAAGTATAACAAAGGACATAGAAACCATAAAAGAGAACCAGTCAGAAATGAAGCTACCATAACTGAAATGAAGAATGCACTAGCAGGAATCACCAGCACAGTAGATAAAACAGAGGAAGACAAAGTAGCAGAAAACACCAAAGTGGCACAGCAAAAAAGAAAAAAAAAATCCAGAAAAATAAGCATAGTTTTAGAGACCTCTAGAATCACATCATGTGTAACAACATATGTGTCATAGGGGTTCCAGTAGGAGAAGACAGAAAGCAAAGAACTGAGAATTTATTTGAAGAAATAGTGATTGAATACTTTCTTGAACTGGTGAAGGATATAGCTATACAAGTCCAATAAGTGAAGATAATCCCAAACAAGATGAGACCAAAGAAGCCCACCTTCCAAATCATTATAATTAAAATGGCAAAGGTTAAAGACAAATAATTTTAAAAGCAAAAGAAAGGCAACTAGTTATTTAAAAGGGATCTCCCATAAAATTGACAAATAATTTCTCAACAGAAACTTTGCAGGCCAGAAGGTATTGCCACAGAATACTTAAAGTTATGAAAAACAAGAGCTTACAAACATGAATACTGTACCCAGCAAGGCTATTATTTAAAACTGGAGAAGAAATAAAGAAATTCCCAGACAAGAAAAAGTTTAAGGAGTTCATTAACACTCAACCAGTATTATAAGAAAATTTAAAGGGACATCTTTAAGAAAAAGAAAGGGAAAAAAGGAACATAAATATGAATTATAAAATGGTAATAACTATGTATATATCAATAATCACTTTAAATATAAATAAATACATGCTCCAATCAAAAGACATAAGGTAGCTGAATGTATAAGAAAATAAGACCCACACATAAACTGTCTATAAGAGATACACTTCAGATTGAAAGACACACACAGACTGAAAGTAAGGGATGGAAAAAGATATTTCATGTGAATGGAAACAATCAAAAGCCAGGGTAGTAATACATATATCAGAAAAAATGACCAGAATGCAGTAGTCTATACTGTGACTAGAAGTGAAGAAAATTGATATTGTTATTTCAAAACATTTTCAGAAATGTGAAAAGAAAGGTATTTTGTGAAGATGGCACATTCAAATAAACGTATTTCTAAAAGAAAATACTTATTTTTATATATAGACAAATGAAAAACATGATCCTAAGGATGGTATAGGTGGGCAAAATTGAAGAAATGGAGAGATTTGGACAAATAAAAAATTCCCTGGAAATGGATTAAATTTGGAGAAAGGTAGAAGTAGTTTAAAAATGGTTGAACTAAAAAAAAATTATTGAAAAAGCCTATCATGAACTATACAGATCTTAAATATACTCTGTAAAGTTTTGACAAATACATTTCTCATGTGATAACACCCTAGTCAAAGTTATAGAAATTTCTATTACCCCAGGAATTTTTTCTCTTACAGTTTCCCCTTCCACTATGCATAAGAAACACTATTTTAGTATGTTTTTAGCATAATTTGGTTGAACTTGTTCTAGAATTTCAAACAGATAAAACCATATAGTAGGTACTCTTTTATACCTGGCTTCTTTGTTTCAAATGTATGATGCTGCATGTATTTTCTTTTCTAGTGTAGGGTTGTACTCCACTGCATTATCATAACATAGTTCATTATCTTCTTGAATTGTTCCTAACTTGATGACTTTGAATGAAGTTGCTAAGAATAAACAAACAAACAAATAACTTTAAAACAAAGACTATAATAAGAGACAAAGAAGGATATTATGTAAAGATAAAGGGATTGATTCAACAAGGATATAACCTTTGTAAATATTTATGCACTAAATATAGGAGCATCTATTTTAAATACATAAAGCAAATATTGACTGACATAAAGGGAGAGATTGGTGGTAATACAATCATAGTAGGAGAATTTCTTACCTCATTTATACCAATGGGCAGAACTTCCAGAAAGAAAATCAAGAAGGAAACAGAGGTATTAGAGCAGATGAATTTAATCTATATATTTTAGAGTATTTCACTCTAAGAACACAGAATAAACATTCTTTTCGAAGTGCACATAAACGTTTTTTTAAGGTAGATCAGATGTTAGGACACAAAAAGTCTCAATAAGTTTAAAAAGATTAAAATTATATCAAGTGTCAGGATGCTGGGATAGCTCAGTGTTTGAGTGCTTGCCTCATAATCACAAGGTCCATGTTGCATTCCTAGCCTTGGCCCATGCAAACCCACATGCTGAACTGTGGTGCAACTGGTAACCACCTCAAGGGCTGGGTGATGAAGGTTCTCACCTCCCATGAGTGAGGCCCCTGGTTCAATTCCCACCCTGTGTGACCCCACATCCACTTGTATAGAATGTAACCATGCCACAACTAATGATGCATAATTATGGAAACTGCTCTGGACCCTTGCTCCTCTCTCCCTTTCTCTCTCAACAATAAAATAAATCTTAAAAAAAAAATCATATCAAGTGTCTTCTCTGACAACAATGCTATGAAACTAGAAATTTATTACAAGAAAAAATTGAAAAACACAAACATATGTAAGCTAAATGACATGCTACTAAATAATAAATAGATTAAAAACAAGATGAAGAGAGATATCATAAGATACCTTGAGACAAATGAAAATAAAAACACAGTGGCCCCAAATCTATTAGAAACAGCCAAAGCAGTCCTAAGAAGGAATTTCATAGCAATACAGGACCACTTCAAGAAACAAGAAAAATCTTGTTTCTAACTTTACACTTAGAAGATATAGAAAAAAAGAAAGAAAGAAAACAAGGCCTAAGTGAAGAGAAGGGAGAAAATAATACAGATCAGAATTAAATAAATAAAAAATAGTCTAACAAAATAATACAAATGATCAATGAATCCTAGAACTAGTTCTGCAAAAAGATACATAAAATTGATAAACATTTAACCAGACTCATTAAGAAAAACAGAACTCCCCAAAATAAAATTAGAAATGAATAAGGAGAAGTGAAAATTGACACCACAGAAATACACATGATTACAAAAAATGATATGTTAACTAATTGGACAATCTGTAAGAAATGGATAAATTCCTAGAAACATACATTCTTCCAAGGCTGAATCAAAAAGAAAGAATATCTGAACAGACCTGTTACTAGCAGTGAAATTGAAGCAGTAATCAAAAACTCAAATAAATAAATAAGTAAATAAAAGCCCTGGGTCGGATAACTTCATAGATGAATTCCATCAAATATTTTAAGAATATCTAGTACCTATTCTCCTCAAATCATTCCAAAAAATTGAAAAGAGAGTTACAAACTCGTTTGAAGATGACAGCATTACCTTGTTACATAAATCAAAGCAATATTAAAAGACACACAGAAAGAGAGAATTACAGGCCAATATTCCTGATAAACATAGATGCCAACATTTTCAACAAAATATTAGCAAACTGAATTCAAAGATACTTTCAAAAGATTATATAGCAGGATGCTGGCATAGCTCAGTGGCTGAGAGCTTGCCTTGCAATTGTGAGGTCTGAGGTTTGCTTGCCAGCTCTGGCCCATTCAAATGCACATGCTGAACTGTGGTATAACTGGTAACTTCCAGGATGGCATGACAGTAAAGGTTCTTGGCTTTTATATGAAAGTCCCCCAGTTTGGTTCCTGCCCCACATAAGCCCACATCTTCCTGTGTGAAATGAAACCATGTCATACTTAATGATGTACAACTATAGAGACTGCTCTTGGCCCTTCCTCCTTCAGCCTCTCTCTCTTTCTCTCTCTCTCTCTCTCCTCCTCTCAAACAAAAATAAGTAAATTTATAAAAAGTTATACAACATAATCAAGTGGAATTTATAGCAGGGATATAATATAGGTTCAACACCTGCAAAACAATGTGATACAAAACATCAACAAAACTAAAGATTAAAAAACTATGATATTCTCCATAGATGCAGAAAAGGCATTTGACAAAATTCAGTAATTTTTTATGGTAAAAACTCCCAACAAAGTAGAGACAACTTGATAAAGGCTACATATATATCAAGCCCACAGCATTTATCAAGCTGAAATCTTCTCACATTACATCAGGAACAAGACAAGGGGGTCCACTCTCACCACTATTATTCAATATAGTATTGGTAGCCCTAGACTCAGCAATTAACAAGAAAAGGAAATAAAAGACATCTACATTAAATAAAACTGTCACCATTTGTAGATGACATGATACCGCATATAAAAGGCCCTAAAGAATCCACCAAAATTTAGTTCCTTTGTATGGCTTCTCACAGGTTTGGTTGCTTCAGAATGAAGCCGAACATCTCTTTCCCACTGGCTGCCAAAAGCTCACTGAAGTGAACAATAAATGTAAACTTCATACTTTTTATGAAAAGTGTATGGCCATAGAAGTTGCTGTGGACGATCTGGGTGAGGGATGGAAGGGTTACGTGGTTTGCATGAGTGGTGAGAACAACAAACAGTTTTCCCATGAAGCAGGGTTTCTTGACCCATGGCCATATATGTCTGTTCCTGAGTAAGGGATGTTCCTATTATAGACCAAGAAGGACTGAAGCAAGAAAGCAAATCTTTTTAGGGTTGCATTGTGGATTCCAATCTGAGTGTTCTCAACTCAGTCATTGCAAAGAAAAAGGAGAAAGATATTCCTGGTCTCACTGGTACTACCATGCCTCATTGACTGGGGTCCAAAAGAGATAGGAGAATATGCAAACTTTTTAATCTCTCTAAAGAAGATGATGTTCTCCAATTTGTTGGGAGAAGGCCTCTAAACGAAGAACGTAAGAAATCTAGGACCAAAGCACCCAAGATTCATTGTCTTGTTACTCCATGTGTCCTGCAACTCAAATACTGGCACATTGTTCGTAAGAAACAGAACACTAATGAAAAATAAGGAAGAGAATGCAGAATATGCTAAATTTTTGACCAAGAGAATGAAGGAGGCCAAAGAAAAACACCAGAAACAGATTAACAAGAGACACAGGCTGTTTTCTCTGAGAGCTTCTACCTCTAAGTCTGAGTCTAATAAAAAATGAGATTTTCTTAAAGTAACAAATAAATAAGGTCATTTATCAAATTAAAAAAAAAGAATTCACCCAAAATTAATATAATTAATACAATAACTCAGCAAAGTAGCTGAATACAAAGTTAATATTAAAAAATTCATCATGTTCCTACACACTAACAATGAACAGTCTTAAGGAGAAATTAAAAAAAAAAGTATTATTTATAATTTTATTAAAAAAATGCCTAGAAATAAATTTTACAAGTACGTGAAAGACCTGCACTTTGAAAACTATAAGACACTGAAAAAACAAACTGAAGAGCACACAAAAAATGGAAGGATATACTATGCTCATGAATTGAAAGGTTAAATATTATTAAAGTGACCATACTATGTAATGCAATCTCTATCAAAAAACCAATGATATTCTCAGAACTAGCACAAACAATCTTGAAATTTATATGGAACCAAAGAAGACCACGAATAGCCAAAGCAATCTAGAGAAAGAAGAACAAAGTTGGAGGGATCATGCTCTCTGATTTAAAACTATACTACAAAGCTATATTAACCAAAATAGCATGGTACTAGCACAAAAACAGACACAAAAATCAATGGAACAGAATAGAGGGCCCAGAAATAAATTGTCTTATATGGTCAAATAATATAGAAAAAATGAGGTAAGAGTATGCAACAGAGAAACGTCAATCTTTTCAACAAGTGCTGATGAAAAAACTGAACAAATACATGGAACAAAAAAAAGAAATACAACTGAACTCCCCTCTTACATCATATATAAAATAAACTCAAAATGGATGAAAGAGTTAAAGGTAAGGTCTGAAATCATCAGACTCCTAGAAGAAAACTAGGCGTACACTATTTGACATCAATATGAGTGACATATTTTTGAATGTCCCTTTAACGAGAGACAAATAAATAAATAAACAAACAAGTGAAACTTTATCAAATTAAAAATCTTTTGCACAGTGAAGGAAACCATCTACAAAACAAAAACACAAACTAGTGAATAAGAGACAATATTTTCAAATGGTATATCCAATAAGGGATTGATATCTAAAATATATAAGAAATTCATACTATTCAATAATGAAAATATAAACAATTCATCAGCAACAACAAAAAATCTGGGGGTGGGGGGCAAAAGAGCCATATAGACATTTCTCCAAAGAAGACATACAGCTGGTCAAAAAACATTTGAAAATATATTCCTCATCACTATTCATCAGGGAAATGCAAATCAAAACCTCATACCTATGAGAATGTCTATTATCAAAAAGTCAATGGTATGGTGAAAATATGGAGGAAAGGGAACTTTTGTGTACTGTTTGGTGGGACTATAAATTGGTACAATCACTTTGCAAAAACTATGGAGATTCCTCAAACAAATAAAAATAGATCTGCCATACAACCCAGCAATTCCTTTTCTGGGTAATGATTTGAAAAAAATGAAAACATGAATTTGAAAAGATATACGCACCCTTATGTTCATTGCAGCATTTTTACAATAGCCAAGATATAGAAGCAGCCTAACTGTTCATTGTTAAAATGAAAAGTTAAAAATGTGGTACATATAGACAATGGAATATTACTTATTCATGGAGAAGAATGAAATCTTACAGTTTGCAACAACATGAATAGACCTAGAGGTTATTATGCTAAGTGAAATGAGTCAGCCAAAGACACAAATATTGTATGATTTCACATATACAGAATCTAAAATGAACAAACAAATAAAAACAAAACAAGAGCATTTGAGATTTTGTATATGTCATCAGCTTGGCTCAAATAAACTCATAAAGATTCTCCACAGGCTTGGACATTTCTTACATTGATATGTACTTGGTATAGTACATCAGGATTTCAAAGAAGCCCACCCAAGACTACCCTACACACCCAACCCAGTGTTAAGTACAATTAAGGACCCATTTTGTCAAAGAAACACGCTTCCCACAGGTAAACTTGGTGAGTTTCTCTTGAAATTTTGGGCCTCCTCATTTTAAGTACCAGTCCATGCATGACCTTACTTAAAGAGTTTTTAGAAAATCCTTGATGTGAATATGGGTTGACATAATCCACGGAAAAGGAAAAAAAAATAAGTCAATGCTTTTAATTTTGACTTTTTAATTCAATTGTTTACAGGAAGAAGTCTGAACAAAACCTTTGTTTTGAAAGACACTTACTTCCCCAACTTGAATAGCAAATGGGGTGACAATAATAGTTCAGATCCCCAAATCCAGAGTGGTAGAGGTGGGTATCGGTGTTGTCCAGTGTGGTGTGCAGCCAATCTTAGAGAAGTTGGTGGGAGCAAGACAAGGCACTGCAAAATGAGTTCAACCTGAGAGAGTGGCCTGAGTGAAGGGCCCATGGCTTGGAAAGTGTTGCATTTCTGGTGGTGTTTGGTAAACTCTTGCTGGACCTTGTTCGGGTCTTCTTAGGTAACTAAGAATCTGTGGGGTTGCCTGAGAAAAAATATCATATAGGGTGTAAAGCAGTCCTATAGGAATATCTACTGCATTTGGCTCATCTGGAGATGTGCAGACAAAGGTTGGTTTTTTACTAGAAGTTTGTTCAGACCCTACAGATTTTGAAATTAATGTGGGAAACTGTGCCGCTGAGGCCATAAAGACCCATGACAGTCAGCCTCCCATTGTTATGTACTAAGATGACCTAAATGAGGATGCTTGGATTCTTCTAATCTTTTGAGCGCACAATTAGAAAAAATTGGCTATAAAATTAGGCAGCATGACTGAAAAAAAAAAGAAAGAAAAAAAAGAACTGTAATAGAATGCCTCAGAACTTAAAAATGCCGTATCCCCTAAGCTAAAGTAAAGCTATATAAAAGGGTTTAAATAAAAAAGAAAGAGAGATAAAGTATTTAGAAAAATTGACCAATCCATGACATTGCATAGGTTACCCAATTCTCTGAGGTATTAAAAATGGCTGTTCGTATTTTAGAGTAGAGAAGGTCACCTGGAACTTGACTTGATAAGGACAGATATAAATTGTAAAAGGCCTCCAAAACAAACTCTGGAGCCAACTGTTCTTTGTGTCTGTCTGTATGTATGCTGTAAATGTGATATAATTTTCTACCTCCAGATGGTATTGTTAAAATTAATATAAATATAAGCACTCATAAAAATTAGGTATTCTAAAGTTCTCAGAAATATAAAAACTAACCAAAATTCTTTTCAAGTTCACACTATCTAAGTTTAACTTTAGTAAACTGTTACCTTAAGTATGTTGGTTTAAGTAAAATAGACATGTCTTTATTTCATTTAGTGTTTACAAAAATAATTCCATATTAATAATTGACTTTTATTTCTATGAAAAATGTTTCTAAAGATTATAAAATGTCCAACCAAAATACTAATTAATTACTACTCATTTCCCATTAGATATTGAAGTTTTAAGGGTTAAAATCTCAATAATGTAGGAAAAAATTTGCAGTGTTCCAGAAGGGCTCCCGGGAACCTCGTAAGATTTGGAATTGCAAGGAAAGCACTGTAAAAGGTGACAGAAGACTTGTAGGGTATATTGTATTGGTAAACAATGGTTGTAAATTAAATAAATAGTTGGGACTATGGGAAACCCAAGACAGCTTCTTCATTCTGGGTTTCCTGGCTTTTTTTTTGTTTGTTTTTACATTCTCTCATGCATTATACAGCATTTAAGCTGGACTTAAATTGGATAGATTTATGAGTTTATATTACTGAAAGGAGACATCTTATACCATTGCCAAAGTTTGATAAAATCACTTCAAAAAAATTCCAAGTTGGTAACTGTTTCCTTTCACAATGAGCTCCTAGGAGACAAACACTATAGATGTTGTAATTTAGAAAAGACAGCAAATAAAACACATACTCCTTATAAGGAAGTGACTTTATTAGGTGCTTAACCACAAATGGACATCTACCCCTCTTTCTCACACTAATTTTTGCCTACAATGGTATTAAAAATCCTTTAGGATAAGAAGCTGCTGACATCAGAGATGGACAACTATCCAAAAACATTGACAAGGACTGTATATTAACATTGGATTCAGAAACCAAATGTTTGTCTTTATCTTCTTGCTAATGATATAGTCATAATGTAACCATACATGGACTTCATTTCTTTAGCATGCATTCTGCTTTAATCTAAGTTAGTTTTGTTTAGTCTGATAAAACTATGACACTATGACACACTTGTGTTCTTTCCCCAAATCCTCCTACCTGTACATATACTATATGTCTGCTCTTTTTAATCATTAAGCTCTTAGGAAATTAAGTTCTGGTCAAGATCAAATTTATTTAAGAATAAAGCTTCAGGACTATCAACCATCATGAGGATATAATAACTAAGCCTCAAACAATGGAAAATGTTTTAATAAAACAAAGCTAACAACATGGCTTCTGTTATGTTTCAGCTATAGATTTAAGAAAGCAGAACAGCCCCAAGGCCTGTATCCCCTGAAAACTAGACTGAACAATGCCATGACTCATATCAGGACATGAAGCCATTATCAACTGCTCCCTGCTTTAACCCTAACCCATCAGTAGAGTGCCCAGCGACAACTCCCATAGCAACCATGATTAATGATTTAGCCACTAGAGGCCATTGGGGAGTCAGGTTTTTGAGAGCAATAGCTCACTTGTGTCTCTGGACTTTGGGCACCAACTCCTTAAATAAACCTTTGTTTACTTTGCTGAAAACTCTTGTTTGTGTTTTCTTTTGGTTTAGATATGCACAGGCAAACAAACTCTTTTGAGTCTATGGTAACATGGTAACAATAATAATAGTTATTCTTGTTCTTTAAGTTCTTTTAGCTAGTCCAACTCTTTATGGTTACTCACCATGCATAAGATAACTGTTAATCCTCTTTTTGTGGATTATGTAAATATTACTAGATGCCAAATACAGAAAAGTAAGACAAAAGGCAAAACTGGAATCATGATAGTTCACGGGATAGAAATGATCCAGAGTGTTTTACTCACAACAAAAGCCATATGACATGACTGCCTTCCATTTACCTGCCCTTCCCATTTTGGGAAAAATTGGCCTCAACTCAGATCCCATGATTACACTATTCCCCATCCCCAATGGTCAACAAGATGACATCAATACTGACTGAGACTTCCTAGAAATGAGTTTTCCTAGTGCTGTGAGAACACACTATTTGATTAAAAAGTTGTTATAAATGCATTCTGTAGATTGATTTATGATCACAAGACAAAACTGTGGATGAAAAAAATGGGTTCTATGGAAAGCAACCTCACAGGATATGATCGTAAATTTCTAACTACAGATCATGGTGGGTAGTCACACCTTGGGCCTATATCTTCTTTAGTGAAAGTTTTAAGTCAGCACTGTTTATTGTTCTTCTGCATCTCTCTATCTTTCTAGGTTAACACACCTTTGAGACAATCTATAACTACTCTCAAAAGAAAACATAATCTTGTTAACTATTTTGAAATCCAATCCCTGCCTTGCCTTTCTCCCACCTCCACGGAATTTTCTTTATGTTCCCTCCTTAATTTCAAATGCATTAAAGCAGCTGCCAAACTGTTACTCTTCGAGATTTTGCTCCCCAGTATATATCATCAATTTAGCTCAGATAAACTCTTACAAAAATTCTCAAAAAATGAAAAAAACAAAACCCAAATCAAAAACAAACTCATAGGAACAAAGATCAAAGGGATTGTTCCCAGAAAGGAAGGGCATGTGGGGGGTGGGAATAGGTGAAAAAGCTGAAGGAGAATATAATCAATAATATTGTGATTACTTTGCATGGTGACAGATGATTATTAGAATTAGTGGGGTAACCACATTGTAAGACAGGCATTCCCAACCCCTTTAGGAACTGGCCTGTACAGCAGGAGGCAAGTGGCTGGAGAACAAGGGAAACTTCATCTGTATTTATAGCTGCTCACTGTCACTCGTATTAGCTCCTCCTCCTGTCAGACCAGAGGCAACATTAGTTTCTCATAGGACTGTGAACACTATTGTGAACTGTGCGTAAGAGGGATCTAGGTTGCATGGTCCTTATGAGAGTCTAATGCCTGATGATCTGAGGTGGAGCTGAGATGGTGGTGGATGTGCTGGGGAGAGGCTACAAATACAGATTAACAATAGCAGAGAGGTTTGACTGCACAGACCTTAATAAATGAATTGCTTGCAACTCATATCAGAACTCTATCAGTGAGTGGCAAGTGACAATTAAACTGCATCTGATGGCAGGTTTTATAGTATAAAGTGAGTTGTATAATTATTTCATTATATATTACAATGTAATAATAATAATAATAGAAATAAAGTATAGAATAAATACAATGTATTTGAATCATCCCAAAACTACCTTCCCCACCTCCAGTCTGTGGAAAAATTGTCTTCCATGAGACTGGTCCCTGGTGACAAAAAGTTTGGGTATGGACCACTGTTGTAACATATAAGAATGCCGAACTACTATATTGTACACCTGAAACTAATATAATATTGTGTCATAACTCTACTAGAATAAAATAGCAATGACGTTAAAATAGTCACACTATAGTGCTATGATTAAAAAAATCAGGATTCAGAATTAGTTCTATAATATGATACCTACAATATGATATGCACTGTGTATGGTATGCATATGAATATGATAATGTACATATATTTTATATTTATCAAAGTTTCTTCCTTTCAAATTTTCTATTGTCATCAGGGAAAGCATACAAAAATGATAAAATAGTAGATGATTAGAACTGATGACAGGGAGACCAGGTAAGAGGTAATATGTGGTGAAATGTAACAAGCTATTAGTATTATCTATAACTAATGAACTCCAAAACTTATTAAATTCAAGACTGGGATACTTAGATGCCATTTAAAATCTCACTGACAGCTTTTGAACTCTTCATGCCATGTACAGGCTTTATTAGCAATTAAGACACATAATTCAGGGCAATTCAACAGAAACTTGTCACGTACCTACTATGTGCTGCGTGTGTGCTGTGAGGGACATAAAGATAAATTGGATGCTGTTTTTGAGGTTACTGAGTTTGCCATTTAGTGCGCCTGGGAGTTGGGAAGAGAAACACACATAAACATAAATATAATAAAACCTGTGTTTTAAAAAGTTATAAACATTTCTTCAGATTAGAAGGAAGAAGGAGTCTATTTGTGGTTCATTCATTCATATATGCCACACACATTTATTAAAGTCCCAATACATACTGGGTATTTTAGAGACAGAAGTTAGGGAAATTTTCTTTGGAGGAGGTTCCATTTAAGATTAGCTGTGAAACAGAAAAGCTCCGCGGGCTTCACTGCAACCACAACATAAAGCAAAGTGACACAGCCTCTGGTGGGTGGGAAGTGACAATAGAAATACCATGTTGGCAGTTAGCTCGTCAGGATGAAGATGTACAGTTAATCAAAATCTTGCCTCGAAGGCCAAGAGGGGAAGCCATCAATAATAGTCATATAGTCACCTCTCCTTATAGGAGGAGAAGCGCTGTATCATCTTTGAGGAAAGGAAAGAACAGTAAAAGCCAGAATTGTCTCTACTTCCATGTCTGCCCTGCCTAAGCACATTTGTGCACATTTCTGTGCATATATATACATTTTCAAACATGAAATATTACTTCATTATCATCACCATCATATATCATTTTACAATAACAAATGCATTAAACTACACTTACTTTCTTCCTGATTTCAAGGGTTTAAAGTTGTGATGATTTGCATAGAATTTATCATGCCAGGAGTTATTTTTTAAAAAAATGTAGATAACTTTTAATATTAAATGCATTGAGGTGACATTGGTTAGTAAAAATTATATAGGTTCCAGGTGTACAATTCTATAGTACATCATTTATGTGTTGCATTATGTGTTCACCACCCTGAGTCAGTTTTCTTTCCACCACCATATATTTGGTTCCCCCTCTCTAACTAGGAGTTATTTTAAAGATGCCAGAAGGGCCAATATTGGAAATAAAATAATAACATCATTGTAAATTCAAAAATGTAATTGTTTATTTACCTATGTTTGCTTGTGACACAAAAAAGATTTTGAGAGACTAAGGAAGAGTTTCAACAGAAATCAGATTTTAGAGATTCAATGATTAAATTTTGTTATTTCACTTTAGGTGACATATGCTTGCTTACATGGGGATGGGGGTTGATATCACAGTCTGAGGATAAATGGCAGCTTCTCTTTTGAAAGGGTTAGTCAAAAAGGAATGGAGCCTCTATTTGGGGCTTCTGAGTTAAAGACAACTTGAGAGAAATAAGAAGTATCACAAACACCATATTTGTAACCACGACTTCAAACTGAGTCAGAATAGCTCACTTAGATAAACCATGAAATTACTTGGCTAAATTAAAGCAAGACTGGGATTCTAGACAGCTGGGTTCAAGGCAAATTGTGGCACAACAATGTAGCCGCATGAAGAGGAACAGTCACAGGTTAGAAGAATCCCAGGAAAACATAAGAGAGGCATATTAACCAGACATCTGTCTTGTGCCTCAACCAAAGGTCAGCCATTTTTCTAAGAGACCATTACCAGGTATTTTCTGGGAGTAGGTTGGAATGCTGTTCCTTCCATTTTAAAATATGATTCGTAATACTTCATAGAACTTTAGAGAGAGGCAGGGTTTTAGGTATTGTGTAGCAGAGCAATTCTTCCATTTCACGATGAAAACGATCTCCACAGAGATTAGGAGTCTTGCTCAGGCTTTATAGCCAGTTATACAGCCCGTTAGCTAAGACATGAATTCTGATCTCCTGAGATAATGACTACATAGTTTGGTCGGAACCCGCCTTTTCTTTAGCACCATTTCAGTAGCTTCTTTGAGCTCCGGGCTTCCTCCATTTCATGCAGTTTACCACTGACAGGTTCATTTACCATGCTGAAGCACTGCTATAAAAGCTTCAGTAGTCCCTAGCTTCTTAAAGCCTAACAAAATCGTCAGCAAGGAGAACCCCTTCCCCAACAAGATAATCTCTAACCTTTTGGTCTACTATTTTTCAGTGAAAAAACTTTCCTCTAGCCTTACTGCTTTTAAAATACTTTCTTGAGCCTGCCTGTTCTATTTCTCTCTCTGTCTCTCCGTCTTTCTCTCTCTCTCTTCTTTTTATGCATGCTGCTCCATTGTTAATAAGTGTGCTTATTACTTCCTTCTTTTTATTGTAAAGATAAATCTTCACCTTTCAATATCTAGATCAAGCCTCATCATAACACAAAGCTTTTCCCAATCAGATAAGCCATATCTCAATTCTCCACTCCAACTCCCCAAATACCTTGCCTATTAAGCTTCAAATTGCATATTTTTGAACAAATAGTATGATAATTGTAAAAACTACAATAGAATTTGAAGTCATGTTGGTGCAGATCAACATATTACATGCTAGTTAAGAAGAAAGAATATGTATTATTTTTTAAATTTTCACAGTCCTGTATATTAGCTAAAATACCCTCCAATGTAGATAATCCCGATAAGAGAAACCTCCAGATTCTTGTAGCTAGATGATATACTGAGTCCTACCTAGCTCTTATATTTGGTACTATTCTTTCTATTGGTTATGAGGTTTGACTCTTCCCATTCCCCACCACTTTATTATTTTTAAGTTTCAATAGGATGTTTATTCCCATCATTCTCTTTGTTGCTAAACCTTCAAGCAAAAAAAAAAAAAAAAATTCAAAGAAAAAGTCAGGAGAAATACCTATAATCCATGATTAGGTGATAAAAAGCAGAGTGAATATTTTGGTCTAGTACTTCTTGCATTCTTTACTACGATATGTGTAACCATTTAGATACAACTGGAATACATTCTTAGTCTGTTTGCCAAAAAATACAGTTATTCTCTTAAAACATAATATTTTCAAAACTTCTGTCCTTTTCAAAAACATCAATATTAACCAATAATCAATAATTAATAATAGTGAAGAAGGTATGTTATAAGATATTTGGGTAAATCATTATCATTCAGGAATTTCAACAAGGATTAAATTTTCTAAATGAAAGTGGTAATATGTAGGATAAGATGTAACAAGCCCGGGAAGCCGGATGGCTCAGCAGGTTAAGCCCTCGTTATGCAGCCTGTGTGGACCTATATGTTGAACAGGGCATGCTTCCCATGTGGGAGGTCTCCAGTTTGGTTCTCGCCTCCCTCCACCGCCCCCACCCCCGGTTCTGCCCCTGGCTTGAGGGGGTGTGTCTTCCACGCAGGTGGCCCCCGCCCACCTGTGTGGAACAAAACCCTGCCAACACTGATGGCGTGCAACCATGGAGACTGCTCTGCCTTCCCACTTCTCTGTCTCTCCCCGTCTCTGTCAAAAACAATAAAATAAATCTTAAAAAAAGATGTAACAAGCTATATATGTTTCTAGTCAAAACTGGAAACTAATTTTTCCTTCATATAAAATGTCAGAAATATAACTAAAGTATTTATAGAATAGTCTATAAAATAGATAAAAATTTTTGTTAAGTTAAATGTGGTCTAATTTGTCTTTGGCAATATGAATGTGTATACAGACTGTAAACTGATGAAAGAGGGATCTATGTTGTCTTTATTTTTTTTTAATATTTTTATTTATATATTTATTTTTGACAGGGAGAGAGAGAGAGATACAGAGAGACAGAGATAGAGAGAGAACTAAACTGGGGGAGCTCCAAGTTCAGCATATGGTTCCGCATCGGCCGGTGCCGGGATTCGATCCCTGGTCGCCAGCGCTGCAAAGTGAGCGCTTAACCCACTGAGCCATCCTGACTTCCCTGTTGTCTTTCATTTTATTGCAGTGGATAGAGCAGAATCTAGGGAATAGTAAGTGCAAGCTAAGTATGTATTGGATTCCTGAATAAATGCTTACCTGAAGATATATATGTCTTGTATCAGCTATTATGCCATTTCTTCAACATAAATATAACTAGTTAAATTTTTAGGAAACTAGTCCTGGTTTGCCAATAGTTAGATGAACATGTGCATGTTACTTAACCTCTCCGTCTCTCTTTACTCATTTGTAAAGTGAGGGGAAGGTCTGCCTTGCTTATTTTAAAGAGCTGCTGTGAGGTTTGATACTATGTTAAAGTATCACACAAACTGCAAAATGCTTTAAAAAATTAAGGCATTATTTTAATAGCATGGGATACTTGAAAAATAAAATTAAATTCATACCTGAGTTGTTGATCCAATTTATAAAATATTGGCCAGTAGAAACATAGACCATATAACAAGGTTTTTGCAAAAACTTTACTAGAGATTTTTTTTAAAAGATTTATGTTTATTGTTTTTGAAAGAGAGAGAGACAGACAGAAACAGAGACAGAGAGAAGGGGGAAGGCCCAGAACAGTCTCCATAGTTGAACATCATTGATTTTTCCACATAGTTTTATTCCATAGGTGGGTGCGGGGTTGCACAGGGCAGGAAATGGACTGGGGTCTCACCCCGGTGAGAACCGAACTGGGGGCACTCCCCAGTTCAGCATATGGGTCCACTCGGGCCAGGGCCGGGATTCGATCCTCAGTCCTCGGGGCTGCAAAGTGAGCGCTTAACCCACTGAGCCATCCTGGCTTCCCAGTAGAGATTTTTATAGGGAGTTATACTTTCACAAATATGAAATCAGGTCAAGCAGAAATTTAAAGAAATAGAACATTTACTTAAGAGAACAAGGTCTAAGTATGTGAGGCTAATTTTGATTAATTTTCTACACTCATAAATGGTTTGCCTAAGGAGGAGGCCGGTGCAATGACCTCATTATATAGCTTTGTGTGCTTGCTATTACCCAGTATTGTACTTTCTGGTAACTGATTTGCAAAGTGTGCTTTTAATGTTTTGTTTAAAAATTCATTTTAAGAAGATTAACAATGGAGAACATTTCTTGGAACAGCTATTGGAAATGTTTAGTTAGGGAAAAAAAATATCCAATTTTTGTTCGCATACTGTAAGCAAATGATTTATTGCTAGCAATGTTTTGTAACCTTAGTGGAGATAACATGTTTCTACATTTCAAACTATAGGAGAGATGTTTCTATTTTATTCTCTCATTAAAAAAATGTTATGTTTGAAAAAGAACATTATCAAAAATAGCTTAATTCATTCAGAAAATATTTACTGGTTAATTTACTATATGCTAGGCTCTAGTAAATTAATGCCAGGCAATAAGTATTTTCTGATATTTTTAACTAATCCATTTAATGTACTATATTTTCACTATAGATTTATGAAAATGATATAAAACCCCTTTGGAGAAAGTTTCATATCTTCTTTATCTTTCTATCTTCAGATCCTGGCTCACAGTAGTTGTGGCACATAGTAAGTACTCAACACTCATTAAATGAACAGACAGAGAATAAATAACACCGGAAACCAGATAACAGCCTGGAAATCAGAGCCCTAAAACCTTGATGTTACTGTAGGTTCTACCTTCACTCTGCTCTGCATGCTCACTGACTTTGCCTTATTTCATTTTCACAACCATAAACTGATTACCGTAGTAACTTTTTGAATGATCTCCCTGCCTCTGATCTCTTTTCTTCCCATTTCATCCTCCAATATGCTACCAGAATCTCAAACATGAATCTGATCATTTCTTCCACTTAGCAACATTTCTCAATTGTTTCCTTTAAGTGTTTCTAATAGTATATTAGGATGTACATAAAACCACAACATCCAGGTTTCAGGGGATGTCCTGTAAGTGGCCAGTCACAATTACAGTATTTGATTTGATTGAAATCTAATTTTACTTTGAAATGTATGTGTTGTGTGCATTCTTCTCCATAATATACTTAAATCTGTTTCAATTTCAATTTTTTTTTTCCTTTAAATCATCAAATAAAACTGACACTTGGGAAAAATGCACTGTGTGTATCCTGTCAATTTCTTACACTCTGGTACATACCTTTATACCTTTTGTCTGCCAGCACCCAGAGGTACCAGTACATTTGTATAATAAAGCTCAAACAAAAGAGCCAGTTCTCTAACACATAAACAAAGTTCTTCATGGTCAGAATCCTCATCTCACTTTTGGCAACCTTCTATCCTTAACCTCATCCTTAACCTTAACCGCTGCTTTGCCAAACCATTTGTGATTCTCAGAACATGCTGTTTTTCTGCAAACCATTGTACCTTTGCAAACACTATTCTCTCCATGCAGAATAACTACTCGTTGGCCCATCTAACAGAGCCTTCATCCTCACAATCCTAGGTTAAATTTTACTCCATCTCTACAACCTCCCTCACCTCTCCTTTCCCTGGATAACCCAGAAGATAATCCTGATTATTTGCCTCCATGGTGTTTTCTACATTTTGGGTAAGGATTTGTTATTCAGCATCTTACTTAGTGCCTGGTGTCTTAAAAATGATAAAATTAAACTAATTTGTAATTATTTTAATTAAAACAACCTGAAAGTTTGAATAATTATATAATTTGAGGACCATGGCTTTAGAAATATTTTCAATTGTTTTGGGGTTATTTGGATGAAAATTGTTTAATCTATTTGTTAGCTAACATCTTTAAAATTCTATAGAATAGTGAATTGGCCTCTGCTTTTAGAATGCTGATTTCAGCCTTCAAATCACCGTTTTAAGCAACTAAATAGACTTCTTGCTTCCTAAATAGTTAATATGATTATTATATCTAAGAATGTCTTCTTTCACACATAAAACTAGATTTGAGACTTAAGCCTCTCATATGGTGAAACAGTGATCCTTTATTGGTTTATTCCAAAAAAGATGAATACTTATAATACAAGATATAAAGAAAGTTCATGATTAAAAACAAGTGTCTGGAATATAATATTATAAATATTTTAATTTGATGGTGCCTCATTTAGGGAGCCTCTAACTTAGACAAGAGAAAAAAATTAATGCTTCTACGTAAGTGAATTGAAATTGTAGTCACTGCAACCTAACTTGTTTTACAGACAAATAATTACATTCCATGCATCTTAGATATAGGTATAAATTGAACTTTCAAATACTTATTATGGATAATGTTCATCCCCTGAAAAATGGAACTGATAAGAAGCTTGTTAGAATTTACTAATAGAATTACATGCCCATCATATAATTTTAAATTGTCTTTGACAGAAAACAAAATGTTTGACTTACATTTTATTACTTTTTTTTACCAGATCTTTAACAATATTCTTTATGTGTTGGAGAAAATTTGTTTACACAAAACCACTTATTCTTAAATCTCATTCACATAAGTTTTAGAATGGAATTCTAAAAATCCACCAAGGTAAAGAAATATGTTACATAAATATTTCTGGCTACCATATTCTAAACAACAAATGAATTTCATAAGTAAAAGTGGAAATCACCTATTTGGTAGCCCAAATAACTTGACGTAACCTATGGTTTTCATAAAAAAATATCATGGCCAGAATCATGTTTAGTAGTTTCAAATGTTTCCAATGTATTCATTCAGATCATACAAAATGAGTGATTCTCTTCTTGATTTAGTTAAAAATATATGGTCCTTAATAAGGATAAAACATTCTCTTTGAGAACAGGTACTGTGTGTAAAACCCTGTATAAAGATTTTTAAATTTCTGCCATCTTGCAACGTTTTTTAAACCCCTTCAACCCTTAGTCTCTCCTCTTCCGCCCCCCTAACCTCCCAATGCCAACATTGCCCTTCTTATATTGTTGCTGTGAGGTAATTTTGTGACTTTCATGGTCAGAATATCAGTAAAGAGGATTTTCTAAATAATAGAATTGCCATCTAGTTAATTAAATTTAGAGGATGACCAAAGAAAATTTGTTCTGTAGCTATTACTAAAGCATCACTTGTTGAACAAATTGTGTTTTAATCATGAAATTGAGAGAAGTGTTTGGAAACAAGCAGTTGGAAAAATATTTTTAGAAAAATTATAATTTTAGCTATGCAAAAATGCAGTACTCAGTAGATTAGTACACAGCATAGATGAAGTAGGTTTATTTATTTTTCATATTTCTGAACAAAAATTCTATTAAGAAATTCAGTTTTAGGTGATTTTTATGCTCTGATTTGAAATATGGTATATTATTTCCTGAGACTGTCACAGTTTAGTAAATATGTTACTGGTGGATGTTAGGAAATACTGTGCTTGACTCTAAATAGGAGTACCTTGTGAATACCTAAAAAATATTTGTTGATTGCTAGATTGTTAAAGATCCTTTTGACTCATTTTGTAGAATAACATTGTACAAAAAATATCCTTTAAATAATAAGTTATATTTATACTAGAATAAAAAAGAGGAAAGTAATTTAACTGTTGCTAAATATGAAACTCAAGTAAAAATATTTTTCATTTTACCAGTTACTCTGCTTTTCTACTTAATTTATTATTAAAACAAAAAATATTTCAACATTTAAAAATATTAATTTGCTCAATGGAAACATGCCATTTAGATAGTATATATATATACATACATATATATATATATACATATATATATATACACATATATATATATATGTATATATATATACTGTAAAACAAATAATTTAAAACAGTGTTTTGTTTTTTGCAAATACAAGTCCTTCTATATTTCCATATTTCATAATAACTCTGCAGTTGTATATACACAGAATGATACTTTCACAAAACAACTAAGACTTTATTTTCTGTAATTTCTGAATGTTACATATATATATATATATGTGTGTGTATGTGTGTGTGTGTATATATATATTTATATTATTAATTAATTAATATATATATATAATTAATTATTATATATATATTTCATATGTTATTTTCTTTTATATCCCAGTTTCTCATTTGCATCTTATGAGTAATTTGAATAGAAAAACAAATACATATTCCAAAATTGTATGCTGAATTCTAGAAATAAATAATATTTTACTTAAAAGTTTTAGTAGTAGCTACCAGTCACAAAGAAAGTTCAGGAAATTTATGAAAAAAATAATTCAGTACCTCTTATTTAGTCAACTATACTTTTTAAAAATGTCTTAAGTATAAGTGGTCCTAGAGAATATCTATGTAACATTCAGAAATTACAGAAAATAAAGTCTTAGTTGTTTTGTGAAAGTATCATTCTGTGTATATATAACTGCAGAGTTATTATGAAATATGGAAATATAGAAGGACTTGTATTTGCAAAAAACAAAAGTTTTAAATTATTTGTTTTACAGTTATTTAGAAAAATCATATAGTGACATACTGCCTGATGTTTAGTGTTGTTATTTAGTTATTGCTTGTTGTTGTTTTTCAGACTTGAAATTACAAACAAAAAACCTGCAGTGCTATAATTGATAGCTGATAAATGCAATTAATGTATCCACCCTATAGCTCTTTACCTGGTAACAAGTCTTGGCCTCCCATGACCGCTGTTTGAACAAGGAACAGAGAAAGTACTAAAAACCACACTACAGTGAAATTTGACATAATGACAATTGATAGAATGGTTACACATAGAGAAAACATGCCTGTAATCAGAGGTTAAAATGAATTTCTGCATTTCAGCTCAGAGTAAAGAGGAGTACAGAGTTTATCTTGACACCTTCATTTAGTTCCTATACATATATCTATGATTAATTTTTTAAATTTTGGATAAGTACATGCCCAATTACTTGAAAATATTAATAGTTATTAAATGTTCTAGTTAATCTGATTTCATTTTAGTTTATCACATAGATCATGTGAAATACAACTATACAAAATAAATTATATCTGTTGGCAGCCATAAAGACATCCCTTATACCCTGTTTTCAGGGAATGAAACTGAATGAGGGCCACACTGTTGCACTCTGAAATTCATTTGGCATTTATATCAACATTGAACTTCCCATTAGGCTTATCTCATTCAGTGACGGAGTACAGCTAGAACACAAAGGCAGGTTTACTTTTGGGAGATATAGGGCTCTCCCAACAGTAGACTTTGTCTAGAAAATGTCCCAACCATTTTGCTAAACTTTCCTTAGTACTGACCTGCGATAAAACGTTTCCCATCCCTCCCTCCCCCGATTCTTTCCTCTCTTCTCTTGGGGTAGGGCTTGTTTTACAAGCTGATGGCTGTCTTTTTTTTTTTTTTTCCGGAGGTGAAAGAAAAATTGATTGATAGAGAAAGCAGTGGAAGTACACTTCCAAGAGACGAAAGTGCCTGAGCAAGTGGTGTCTTGGCTTAGAAACTGATTACAATGGGCTGAGTAGGTTTTATTAATACCTGTAGGGTTTTTGACTGACAGTCCTGAATGATAGGGTCTTCGTTACATCACTTCTATAAGGGCGCATGTTCCTTCCCAGAGTGCATACAGAAAACCCAGGGAGGCAGGGCAAGCCTTTGTGGCTGTTTTATTATAATTTTATTACAATGAGGCCAGGTTCAGGCTAAGGACAGGTCTAATGGTTTGGAGCTGCATCAAAAAACAGCTAATTGTGGCTGGGGTTTTATCTCCTTTTTCTGGGATGTTTTGGCAGAAAAATTTATCTCTAGGGACTGGGCCTGGGCGATCCCTGGGAGTGAACACTGGTGTACAAGGCACTACCTTGGCAGGAAGGTCTGGGGGTCCCTGGGAGTAAACACTGGTGGAGTAAGACACTATTGATTATATTGCCTTCCATGGCCATTTGATGCACTATCGATTTTATTACATTCTATGGCCATCTGTTCTGGGGCAGAGTCTCCTGGAATGATGGCAAAGGGTAGTAATTATCCCATCATTGTAAACTTTAAGGGAGTGGTCACTGAGATCCCCTGTTCAAACTACCTGCCTGCTTTTGCTCTTGAGAGACATGATCCCCACAATTCTCTGTGGGAATTTGATGGGCTGAAGGTCTCTTCCTGTATCCGAGTCCTGCTGAGTGTAGTCATTGTCTCTGCCTAAGGGGGTTCATGAGATCACCCCTAACCAAGCTAAAAGGGAGGGATCTCTGGATCCATCAAGAAGTCTTATTCAATTCTTCAAAATGAGGTGGTTTCATATTCTTGCTGGGTTATCCTCTGTGTTTCCAAGGTTCCTGTGGTACTGCTCCACTCAGTTCTACCAGCCCACAGCAAGTAGTCCCCCCTACCCAACTTCCGTTTTTTCTCAGTTTAAAGGAAAATTAGATCAGCGGTTTTGCTCATGCTCCAGCTCTGGCTCCATGGCCCCACCGTGGCGCTCACCTACCCCGCCTCCTTGATGGCTTTCTTTGTCTCCCTTTGCTGCTTCCTCATGTTTTTATTTATTTATTTATTTATTTATTGGTGATTTCCTTAATACATTTGTTGCATGCTTAATCCTATTTTTGGTGTCTGTTGCCCATGAAACCCCACGCTAGCACATTTCTCTCTAAATTTTTCCTTTCATTACACAGATTCTCTCAGTGTCATTCTTGGATAATTCACCTAACTAAGTTAGGTTAGCTTATATTCTTATAACTTACAATTGCATTATTATTTTTAAAATGCAAGCTAATGTCTACAATACTAATTTAAGACTTAAAAATTAATACACAGATATTCTTTGAAAACTCAGTGAAATCAGATTACAATGAATTTCAACTTCAGTGTCATTTTTATTCTAAAAGCACGTGTTCATGCATTTCTGTATACTGATTTCTCAACATGGAATGATCTCTTCTATTTTCTCTGTCTTGTAAACTCTCATATATTTTTTTAAAATCCAGTTCTACCTTCAGTAAAAATCACTAGTTCCTTTACCTGCAATTTCAATCTACTGACATATAATAAGATAATACGAAAATAGAGTAGTTTTTATCCTTTATTGGAAAAAGCAAGGACGTGTTCCTTTGTAAATACAGTGCCTTGTTTACGTAAACTGAAAATAAAATTTGCTATGTTCAAGTGAGGGAAAAAGTAGCTCTAAAGGCAAAGCATTTGAGGGTCAGATGAGGAAAATTTTTCTATGAAAATTTTAGAAAAGGGAAATATCTACAAATGTTAATAAATACATATGGGTATAACAATACAATCAAAAGTCAATATTGTTCTTTATTCATAATATTAGGAACTTGCCATCCAGTCTTTATTTCCCCAATCTTGCTGTTAGCTTTTTACTCTATTGTGTACCTTTTAATTCTATGAGCTTGCTTTAAACTCAAGATGTACAGCAACCTGAATGTTCATTGATAGATGAATAAAAATGTGGTACACATGCACACACACATAATGGAATATTGTTCAACCGTAAAAGATGGTGAAATCTTGCCATTTGTGACATGGATGGACCTCAAGGTCATTATAAGTAAAATAAGGCAAAAAGAGAATGACAAATCTGTGTGATCTCTCTTATCTGTGGAATTTAAAAATCAAAACAACAACTACAAAAAAAAAAAAGAAAAAAGAAAACAAGCTCAGATCTGTTCTCAGATACATAGAACAGATCAGTGTTTATTAGGGATGGGGGATCATGGTGACATAAATGGGTAAAGGGGGTAAAAAAAGACTAATAAAGCTTATGCTATTATACTTATTAGTTGATTTATTGAGTAACCATAGACCAAGCCACAGTGAAATAAATGATTAATCATTGCATTTGAATATATGAGCAGTATATTGTCTAAAAATATCCCGTAGAGCAAAGATATATGAACTCAGTATATTTGGGGGGTATATTGGCCTTTAGCATGTATTACCAGATGAAGATTCTAATACAGAAAACGCACTAGGGGAAAAATGATGTATATAATAAAACATTCTTGTCCTTATCATTTTGCTAAACCTACAACTTTCCTTCTGATTTGACCATTTTTTTTTGTGACATTAGTCAGGCAGTCTCCAAACTTTATGATGGCCTCTGACCTTCCACACTTTGTGGTTTCTTATATCTAGAAAATCACCAGTGAATTTATCTGAAGTCCATTTTAAACTATTTCTTCCTGTCTGTTCTCCCAGCACCTACCCTGGTTTGGGACCATACAATCTGATATTTTGTCATAGTCTTTCTTCTCTTCTAAAACCCTAACACTTCTAATTTCTACAATGTTAACATTCCTACAGTATCTTTTTAGTCATGTCCTTTTCCTGCTAAAGTATTCAATAGCTTTCCATTCTTACTGAATAAAACCAAAATGTCTCAGCCTGGCATTTATATTTGCTGGCTCCAAAGCACCCTCCCATATTTATCTCTCTCTTGAATATACT
>PVKE010012513.1:0-38184 GCA_004027555.1 Craseonycteris thonglongyai | reverse complement strand
GACATAGTGACAGCACAAAAATGACATTTAATAATATAATTTATAAGGTTTAATTAATTGAAGAAACATACAAAACTTTAAATCCTTAAATACCATGGGCGTACTAGTGGTATTGCTTAATAAAATGACTGGGAAGATTAAATGAGAATACAAGTGTTTAACTGGATGCTTCTGCATATTAATCACTCATCTGTGATAGGCAGAAAAATAACTCCCTGGAGTTCATGTCCTAATTCCTGGAACCTGTGCATATGTTACTTTCCGTAGCAAAAGGGATTTGGCAGGTGATATTAAGGATGTTGAGATGAAGTGATTATCTTGAACTTGAGGACACAGTATAATCATGAGAATTATAGGAAGGAGTGGGGAGGGTTAGAGTCAGAGAAGTCTATGTGGTGGTGGAAGCAGAGGTCAGAGTGAATGGGTCGTGAACCAAGGGACGCAGCTATGCTGACACCGTGACTTTAGTCCAGAAACACTTCAGCCTTCTGGAACTTTTGGAACTGTATTATATGATTTTGTATTGTTTAAGTAATTAAATTTGTGCTAATTTATCATGGCAATAGTGGAACATTAGTATAATCTGATAGCTTTATTATTCATATTATTGAATTAGTTGGATAGGTCTTCCATAACCAAGTACCATAAACTGAATGACTCACACGTATTTATTTTCTCACAGTTCTGGCTAAAAGTTCAAGATTTACAGTGTCAGCAGGGTTGGCTCCTTCTGAGGACTGTGCAGAAGGATCTGCTTCAGTTCTTTTTCCTTGGTGTCTCAGTAGCCATTTCCTCCCCTTGTTCTACACTGTCTTCCTTCTTTCTGTGTTTCTTTCCACAAATTTCTCCTTTTTCAGGGGATACCAGTCACACTGGTTTATGTTTCACCCTAAGGACATCCCATTTCCCACCCTTCATTTTAAATTAAACTGTTTCTATGTAAACTGTTTCTGTAAAGACTCTATCTTCAAATAAGGTCACACTCTGATGTATTGGGGGTTAAGATTTCAACATATGAATTTGGCAGGGTGTGTGTGACGGGCACAAACTATAACGATTATGTGCATTTAAAATCCTAAAATGTATCTAACAACTATTTTAACCATAACATTCATTTGACTACAGTGTTTCTCTTAAAGGACAGCATGATTGGGGATTTGCCATGTTGTAGAGGTCCTATGACTTATTGTTTTAATAAGAAGTGGAACCATTGATACTACCACTGGGATACACCCAGAATTATGGGAAATGGCAATTTAATAGTTCTAAAAACAACTCCCTTTTGTAAGTATAGAGAATTTCCTTAGTGGTTCAAAAGTTACTTATGTTTTCTCATGAGGTCTGCCTAAGTATGCTGTTACTACATCACTTTGATTATCCCCAATAATTCTGCAGGTGGTAAGTAACAAAAGCACCTGTAGTATAGCAACTGGCAGCTGAATTCTAGAGAACAAGCAAATCAAATTATATTTACCAGTGAACTTGGATGTTCATTAGATTTGTCCTAGATCAGTAGGGATTAAAACTTCAAGAACTTCTTTGCAAATATGTATTTTTTCAAAGAATTATTTTATTGTTTGAAAGAAGGTGAGAGAGAGAGACAGAGACAGAGACAGAGAGACAGAGAGACAGGAGGGGAGGGCCCAGAACAATCTCCGTAGTTGTACATCATTGGTTTTTTGTCATAGTTTCATTCTACACAGGTGGATGTGGGGCTGCATGGGGCAGAACCAAACGAGAACCTTCACCACTACCCTGGTGGTTACCAGTTGTGCTCCAGTTCAGCATGTGGGTTTGCACAGTCTGGGGCGGGATTCAATCCCAGGACCTCATGGTTGCAAAGCAAGCAAGCAAGCGCTCAAACTGTTGAGCTATCACAGCATTCCTGGTAATATGTACTTTTAAAAATTTGGTTTCTCATCAGAAAAGTACCTATATGTGTGTGTGTAAACACAATTTTTGCATAAATTTTATACCATCTGAAGGAGATTTAAAACTTATTTATGAGCTCCCACTCCACCCCCAGGGCCCTACCCTATAACCTTTTTCTTCCTTAGGCAGTTTCTCCTGTAAGTCTCTTTGTTTTCTTTAGTTTCATTTCTAAATTTGGCATCTTCATCATCTTCTAGATCCTCAAATCCCACCCCATATGCTCTAGGCTCATCTCTTTCCTCTTGTGTTCCATGATAGCACTTGCTACCTGATATTTGACTTCCCTGGTTTGGACCTTCTCTGAATTCCTGACTTTTAGCTGCCTGCCTATTCCTTCTGCTGTAGAGTATGAGAAATCAACAATTAAAAATCCATGTAACTTTTAGTCAACTGTTGTCTTTCTCTGTGCTTTGGGAACTTATTTAATTAAAAAAAAAATTGTGAACACTTTGTAGTGTATTTATAATGAGTGTTTTTTCTCATACTTGGTTCCCTAGAACAGAATGCATCTTTAAAATGCATTTCTTTTTCAGATGTAGGAGCACGTGTATAATATTACTATATTAAGTCCTACACTTTCTGTTAACTTTAAAGAAATATTTTTTAAAAGAAAAATTTGCAATACAACTGCTATTTGCTGTATGAGTAAAATCATTCATGGGTAATAGGAATATTATATTGGACAAATCATACACAAATACAGCATCTAATATTCTATAATTGTATGTTTTATTTGGATTGATTATTCCATTGTATTCTTTCAGATAAAGAAATCATAAAAAATTGCTTTGTTTTATCTCCAAAGCTATTAGAAGCAGCAACAAATCTATGTAGTCACATGTTGAAAACCAGGAGGAAAATCTTCAATCAAAAAACTTAACTTGAAATGATTTATACTACATACTGCTTTTGTTCCAGCTGTTAACTGCTGCCTGGAAGGTCTGGTTTATTTCCTCTTTCTTTAAGCTGCAACTCTATCCATGAAGTATTTCCTGAACCTCACAGTCCATCATGGTTCTCTGAATCTAGGATTGCTTCGGTGTCAGCAATAATCACATTATTATCATCACAGGTTATAATCATTAATTCTCTCTCTCTTTTTTCCTGTCCTTTTTATTAGCCTCTCTCACTATACTCAGATTCTTGAAGTTAGACATTGTTATTGTTTGTATTTGCAAGACCTAACATAGTGCCCTGTACTTAGTAGACATTCAATAAATGCCTGTGAAGTTAACCAAAGGAAGATTAAGCCAATAAAGAAATTATTGGGGTAGGGGTTGGAGTACTCTTGATATTAAAACAGGTTTTTCTGTTTGTCATTTCACTATTGAATCATTTTAGAAGGCTATATGCAGAAATTTTGTAACAGCATCTAATAAGTATCTTTAGATTCAGAGTACTGGCTAGACATATGGGGCAGGGAAAGGCAAACCCTTCTTTCTGGAAAGTTACAAAGTATTAAGAAATATAGGCTTAATGTACCAGAAAGAAAAGTTACAAAATGCCAAGGAATTAAAAAATATTTAAGGCAATATTGTGCAAGCTATTTACATATGTATGGAGAAGTTATAATACCAATGATTGGACCCACAGTATTAGGAAGAGCAGAAAATAATAAAAAGTAAAAATACACATATATTTTGGTTTTTGTAGCAACATGAAATGGAATGTCACTTCTGCATAGACAGTGCTTCTGGGCATCCCATTTCCCACCATTCGTTTTTGTAAATGAAAACAGAAAGTCACAAAAATATAACTCAAGGCAAGTAAAAAATAAACATGGACTACATCCTGATTTGCAAATACTGGTGCTAATGAAAAAGGTGAAAGGAAGAGATTCTGTGTGCATATGGTTCTCTGCATTTTCAGCCAAATTCATGGAAAGAATATGGGAAAAAAAATAAAGAAGGATTAATTTCTGTGATAAATTTTGTCATTTTTTATTTTACTACATGAAATAAACCTTTAAAATAACATACTTTTGAAAAAAGAATGAGCTCCGAAATCTTGTGAAATTCTCTGAAACTATTGGTAAACTGTTAATCAGTGATTTCTTTCCAAAATGAATTGCATGTTATGGATCCACATATACACACATATACACACCTTCATGTATAGATCTATGTGTATGTATGTATATGTATAAATATATATGTTAAAACCTCTTCTAAATTGTAACCAATTTGTGTTATTTATTTTCACTCATTCCCTCACCTCATTCCCATCTGGCCAATATCAGTTTGTTTTCTTTGTTGATGGGACAACTTCTGTTTTGTTGTGTTTGTTTGTTTATTACATTCCACAAATAAGTGAAATCATACAGTATTTGTCTCTTTCTAAGTCATTTCACTTAGCATAATACCATTAAGGTCCATGCCTGTTGTTGCAATTGGCAAGAATTTTATTTTTTATGTCTGAGTAACATTCCATGCCACATACACACCTCCATCCACTCACCACATCTGTTTTTATCTATTCATTTATCAGTGGACACCTAGCAGTGAACATAGGGGTGCATGTACCTTTTTGAATTAGTATTTTGGATTTCTTCATGTAAATACTCAGAAGTGGAATTGCTAGGTAGTAGGATAGTTCTATTTTTTAATGTTTTAAGGAATTGCCATACTGTTTTTCATAGTGACTGCACCAATTTATAATCCCACCAACACTGCAAAAGGGTTCTCTTTCTCCACATCCTCGCAAAAACTTGGTATTTTTGACTTTTTGATAATAGCAGTTCTAACAGGTATAAGTTGGTATCTCATTGTGGTTTTGATTTGAGGTTCCCTGATTATTGTGTTGAGCTTTTCCTTTGTCTGTTGGCCATCTGTATGTCATATATATATATATATATATATATATATATATATATATATCCCATTCACTAGGTTGTCTTTCATTTTGTTGATGGTTTCTTCTACTATGCTTTTTAGTTCTAGTTCTATTTTTTGTATTTGTTGCCCTTGTTGAAGAGACATATCCAAGAAGTTATTACTAAGACTGATGTCAGGGTTTACTGCCTATGTTTTCTTCTAGTTTTATGGTTTCAGATTTTACATTTAAGTCTTTAATCCATTTTGGGTTGTTTGTACTCGTAAATGGTGTAAAAAAGTGGTCCAGTTTAATTTTCTTGCATTATCTATCTAGTTTTCCCAAACTACTTGATGAACAGACTGTTGTTTCTACATTTTTTATTCTTGTGTCCTTAGTTGTATATTAAGGAACCATCTAAGTATAGGTTTATTTGTGGGCTCTCTGCTAGTGATTTGTGCCAGTGATCTATGTGCTTGTTTTTGTGCCAGTAAATTGTAACTAATTAAAAAAATATATGTCCCTAGATATAACTTGGGTGTAATATAAAGTAACTGATTTGGCAAACTGGAGAAAACAAGTTTGAAATTTCTTGTGTGTTTTAGGAAAAAGGGTTCCTTTTATATTTGTGTATAGTGATTTGAGATATACAAAGGCAGAAATAATTATTAGGACTCCTATTTCAATAAATATATACAAATGGTTAGTTGCTGTTTCAAACACTAGATTGATCAGCTTCACCTTTCACTGCAGAAGCATTATTTTAGAAAATGAATGTCTCTTAATTGGGTAAGCATCACCCTGAAAATTATTTGATAGTTACTTGTGAATTGCCAAAGTAAAATTCAATGTAGTCTGTGTCAGAAAAATCACATATATTGAATCATTGAAGCTTATAAAAATTGCCTGGTGAAGAAATGCTGATTATAAACTTTGGGTATAGTTTTGGGTAGTGGATACTGGATTTGTAAATATAGCATATGTACCCTGCCTCTCCTTTGTCTTGCAGTCACTATAAATTTCTTGGTGTGTCTCTACACAGATCACTGTTTTAGAGATTCCAGACGGCACCGCAGGGACTTCCCAGCCTTGGAGAGGTGCCACAGGAGCTAATTTATGCTATGCTTTCCATTAGTTTTTTCCTTTCTTTTTCTAACACTGTTAAATTTGCCTCATTGTATACCTCTTATATCAACAGCAGCCTCTGTAGTCCCCTTCCTGTCACCTGAGTCTATTCTATTGCTTTAAAGATATCTGATTGAAAAATCCTCTTCTAATTCTTTTTTTTTTTTTAAAGGATTATTTTGTTTGTTTTTGAGAGAGAGAGAGAAAGAGAGAGAGAGAGAGAGAGAGAGAGAGAGAGAGAGATAGAGAGAGAGATAGATAGATACCGAGACAGAGAGAGAACTGAACTGAGGGAGCTCCCCAGTTTAGCATATGGGTCCGCATGGGCCGGGGCGGGATTCAATCCTCGGTCCCTGGAGCTGCAAAGTGAGCGCGTAACCCACTGAGCCATCCCGGCTTCCCCCTTATTTTCTTTCTTAAAATTTTATTTGAAATTTCTATTTTATTTATTTATTTATTTATTTATTTATTTTTATTATTATATTTTATTGTTAAATTTAATGGGGTGACATGAAATTTCTATTTATCTCATTTTATGTTTCATATATAAGAGAATGACAAGATCATGAAAAGAATACCTAATAAGACAGAGGTAATGTAATATTAAAAATAATGCCATAAATATTAATGCAAAATTAGATATAACACCAAAATAGTATCATTAACTTTCAAAATATTCTTAAATTCTTAGAATCTGCTTTTGGGTTGTTTCTTCTGCATCTTCCTTTTCCTCTAGTTAAATCTATGTTGTTTTCTCAAGCACACAAACATGTAAGAGAAAATAGGAACCTTTGTCATTTGGGTAATGACCACATTATATTATTAGCTATGTTATTGTAAATATTAATATTTCTGCTGAATTAAGGCCTGATTAAGTCATTTATTATTGGCTAAAATAAAGACCTGATTATGTCATTGGTGGAATAACCTTTCATGCATTCTTTTCCACTGGAAAGTGGGCTGCAAGTGTTACATGAATCCTTTAAAAACATTTTTGGAAGCCAACCTGCTTTCTATTAATATTTACAGAAGTCTTTATTATGTTGGCTATTAATGATGAATGGGGTACTTTGTGCTTTTTAATAGATGCAATCTTATAAAATTGTATATTTTCAGTTTTTATTAACTTATGTACATTCTGCAGACTTTTAATCAATAGCTGGTGATTTAGAATCAAAATAAATCATTTGTCAAACAAATGAGCTCTTCCTAACTTACCTATTTAATATGTCAGACTTTTATTTATAGCAACAGTATTTCAGCTGAGAACTTGGCAATTGGGTGAGTTGGATTAGCAAGTCATCAGTTCTCCATATACTTTTTCATTGATAATTTCAACTCCCTTGTTCCTTGCAAGTAATTCAATGTCTTCTCCCACTTGCCTTTCTTTTGAAATTATGCATCCTTAGAGCTGACTTAATTTTTTTCAGCTATGAATTACTTTCCCTGTACTGTCTTTTGGATTTCTAAATCAGTAGAATCATCCAGAGCTGAAACATAGAAAAGCTTCAGCAGTTGGAATGTGACAATTCTCCACCTTTTGACACTCATCTATTCCACATTGTGAAACATGTTGTTCTTTGTAGTGTTTATTCTAGTGTCAGATAACTAATTAAATTTTTTTAATTCACGTTTTCTTATGAAAAGATAAACGTATAAAATCAGTAGAGATCGTTGTTTTAAATCTGCTTGAAGCTGAAGTGCCACAATTTAAAGATAAACCCTGCTACTTTCTAGTTGTGTGACTTTAGCAAGATATTATTAATAGTTGCTTGTACCTCGGTCTTCTCATCAGCAAACTTGGAATAATAGCGGAATCATAGTGAGGATTTGATGAGTTAACAGAAGTAAAGTGCTTAGATCACTGCCTTTTTTATTGAAATTTCTCAGTAAATATTAGCTCTCTGCATTATCTCAACTTGGAGAAGTATAGCGGATAGTATTATTTGTTCAGTGAATGAATGAGTGAATGAGTGATGTATCACTTCCATATACCCATAAACATCTGATGGATTTTTAAGCTTTGAGTTACTTAAAGACATGAGACATTTAAAAATCTGTTTTAAAGTTTTTAAGATTTGAGTAATTTATTTTGGCATTTTAACTTAGATAATATTCTTTGTTATATTTGCAGTAGTGAAACAGTACCTTTCACAATTGGTGACCCTGGTGTAAACATTAGAAACACTGGTCTTTTGAATTGAATTTCATCAATTTTACCACTACTTTATTACCATTATCTATACTAATATTTAACATTACTTATACATGTATCAAAAGGACCAATAGGGCAGTCCCTTGAATTTTCAGTGCCCACATATTATATTTATGAATATCTGTACAAAACTAAAACTATTTATTAGCAAACTAAATCTATTCTCTGGGGAAGCCAGGATGGCTCAGTGGGTTAAGCGCTCACTTTGCAGCCCCAGGGACCGAGGATGGAATCCCGGCCCCGGCCCCGGCCCATGTGGACCCATATGCTGAACTGGGGAGGTCCCCCAGTTCAGTTCTCTCTCCGTCTCTGTCTCTGTCTCTGTCTCTGTCTCTCTCTCTCAAAAACAATAAAATAAATAAATAAATAAATAAATCTATTCTCTATCATGTGATATAGGAATAAACTTCCCCTGTATACATTCATTTCCTTCACTGAATTTTTCAAATCAAATCAAATTATCTTAATGTTTATTAATTAGACTCAATTTAATTCTGTTGTACCTTGTCACTACAGATTCTCTGTCATAGAAAATGGGGTTTATTATTTGTT
Source organism: Craseonycteris thonglongyai (assembly GCA_004027555.1). Taxonomy (NCBI): domain Eukaryota; kingdom Metazoa; phylum Chordata; class Mammalia; order Chiroptera; family Craseonycteridae; genus Craseonycteris; species Craseonycteris thonglongyai. The sequence goes on along the minus strand of PVKE010012513.1, from coordinate 29,549 downwards.
AGTCTGAATTCTTGCACACACAAAAAACTAAGCTTTTACCTTGATATTCTCCTTCCTTTAATAGTGGGAAATACCATGTCTGAGCTGATGATTTATTACAGTTTTTCCAAATCTATTTTTACAAGCAGATGAAGTTTCACTCAAAATAATTATATTGAATTGCAAGGCACTTTGAAAAATCAATTCCTGCTTTCAAATCATATGTAATAATTAGGAATTGCTCATGGCAGCTGGTGAAAGAGGAATGTTCCTAAAAAAAAAAATCACCTTTATTCTCACTACACAACAATTGGCTCTCATGGCGGAGACTACACCCCTGAAATCCGCTCCCAATTCAAAATCACTTATAAAAATTCAAGTTTCAATACTGTGGATATTATTTTTTATATATTTATTCTGGAATGATTAATTATTCAATATTTCTTTTTAATTAAAACTATCATCCTCAATCAAGACAGATACAGAATAGAGGACTAAATATCAAGGTTTAATTTGTAGAGAGTGAGGCAGATCAGTGTTACTTATAGAGTTCATATTGGTTAAGAAGGAATAATTAAAATAAAAAACGTGAGTGTATTCAACTTGGGACTGTCTCATGAACTCATGGAAATATATTGAGATTTAATTATTTTCCTGGTTCTTCCAAAATATTTAGTAGATGAAACTCTATCACACACTTAAGTCACTATGAAATGTTTCAGTCTATTTCTTGTGGTTGAAATTTTTGGAAATACTCAGAATAAGTACGCTGTATACTTTTTTCCACTATGGAGCCATACAAAACCTTTCCATTTTCAGAATCTCATGTGTATATTTTTAACAGTTTTTCAAAAGAAATATGTAAACTGTTCTTTTGCTGAGTGAAATTAATGATTGGAGGGCTGCATTTCAACAGACCATTTACCTTTCATTGTCATAAATATTAGCTGTCTGACAGGACACTATTAAGTAGTCCACAGGAAACTAATTGCTGAAAAGGCTTGCAGGTGCTTTTTATATCTGGAGTTATAAAAATGCAAAAAAAACCTTGACAGTAAGAGACATGAACTCTTGACAGCCTAGTAACAAATTCAACATTTTTTTGCTCTTGAGAGATGAATCCTAGTATCAGTGTCACGGACAGATCAGTTTACCTTTTAGTGAAGAACAAAGAGAGAATTGTAGGCTGTCAGACACTTCAGCAAGTAAAAAAATGGTTTAACCTTGAGGTACAGTTGAAAAGAATTTTGCCTATTGGATTCTTTGAAACACTCAGTTACATTTTAATTTCTTAGAATTTAGTTGGCATTGACTTCTTATTTTAAGAAGACATTTCATCTGAAATGTCCTATTTTTGTCTCGGCAACATTAAAAAAGTGTAAACATTATTCAGGTCTCTAAAATATCAAAGAAAACAGCCATTTTGAATTTGGTAAAGTTCAAGTTTTATAACAGTTTTCCCCTTCCCCCAATTTTTCTTTCTTCTTAAAATTCCCATTGAATGTGTAATGAGTTACTCTGTTTTTTGTGATTATCTCTCTGTTGAATAGTAATTTGGTTTCTCTCTTAGAGTTCATTGGCTTTTCAGTAAGATGGCACTTAAGCCTTGTAAATTTTCAAAAATCATCTTCTGGAATTTGTTGTTTTGGTCTCTGTCTTTCAATTGGTTTTGCTAAAGATGCCAATTATTGGATGAAAGTAACAACAGAAAATTTAGCCTTCCTCCATTTCCCTCAATGCTGTGAATGTCAATGAATGCAGATTTTCCTGATGTGTCCCAAATAGATCTTATTCCCTTAGCCCACATGTGTCCTCTCAACATTATATATCTCTGTTCATTGACATTTGTTTGGGTGCTCTTGAATCACTGATAATTTCCACTGTGTGCATTGAAATTATTTTTTTGATCTATAATGCTATGCTCAACATGCCTTCCTTACACTACACACTCCTTTAGTCTTTTTTGATTGGTATTTATATATTCTTAAAATAAGTATTATATTGCTTATTTATTTATTTTAAACTTCAATTTATATATCTAATTGCTAGTAATTCAATTAAACTTAACATACAAAGAATATTAGCTTTTACCTTGTTTCTAATTTGTGTTCCTAATAAAATTCCATTTAACTTCATTAATTTCTAGAGTTCACATTTTTTACTTTTCTTTTTCAAATGCATATTATTCAGACTTAGGAGAAATCACTACTTTTTTTTTTTAAGATTTATTTTGCTTGCTTTTGACAGAGAGAGACAGAGAGAAGGGGAAGAGCCCAGAGCGGTCTCCATGGTTGCACATCATTAGTTTTCTACATAGTTTCATTCCACACAGGTGGACGTGGGGCGGCGCAGGGCAGGGAACCAGCTGGGCGTCTCCTGCATGGAAGGCATGCCTCCACAAGTTGAGGGCCTCCCCAGGCATGAGAAGCATGCCTGGGTGAGAGCCGAACTAGGGGCCTCTCACATAGGAGGCTTACCCCGGTGAGAACCGAACTGGGGGAATACCCCAGTTCAGCATATTGGTCTGCACAGGCCAAGGCTGGGATTCGATCCTCAGACCCCAGGTCTGCAATTGAGTGCTCAACCTGCCGAGCTGTCCTGGCTACCCCATAAATCAATACTTATAAAAGTTTAGGTATTTTACTTGTAAAACACACATGGTGTTTTATATATATGAATATGCTGAAATATTCTGTTGGTTATAGTGTTAATTGTTTTCAGTGTTGCAAAAATGAGTTTGTTGTTTGGGGATAGAATTAGTTCATAATCATAATACAGCATGTTGCTCTTTCCCATTCCCAGTGGAGCAGTGAGCTGTTCTTGTTTCAGGACAAGCCTGAAAAGTCCCTTTATTTCTGACATTAATATTCTGAAGAAAGTGAGTTCTTCACATTTTAACTTAAAATTCAATGAGCTTATTTTTCTTTCAAGACCTCATAAAATTTTTAAGGTTTCTTCACATGTCTAGTTTTTTATGGAATAAATGATGACTTCTTTTCTTATAGACTTTTGATAAGCTCTAAAGTTATTTACATTATGTAAAAACATCATTAACTCTTGTTTGAACACCTAGTTTATCTTTATATTTATAGTTTAGGTTATTTATGGATCATACTGACTTGAATTTCATACATTGTTCACTTGACTGATTATCAGGTCATTTGCTGATCAAGATAACCTTGTATAAGGGATATGTGGTTATATAATACTTTCTAATATTTAACATGGTGGGTATTACCTAAAATTCAAATTTGTTGCAAAAAGTCTACCTTTAATTGAAAAACTCAGTTTAACTAGTACAAAGACTGTATTTAAATGAAAAATATAGTAAAAATAATCTAAGAAAAATATTTAATATTAAATAATTATTGAACATAATTCAATTAAATAGTTTTTAGTATGTACTGTGAAGCATAACAAACACAAATATGCAATAATGTCAGATATTTACACTTTATTAAATAATCACAAGCAATAAAAATATGTAAGAACAAAGAATAAATGTAGGTGATTACTGGCACTGCCGAGGCCAATTGTATTCATTTTTCATTTAAAAAATTACCCCTATGTTTAAAGCATATAAAAATTTTGAGAGTAAATACCATTGGCATTTATGGAACATTTGCCATGATGTAATGGAAGCAGAATGTCATGGTTTTATCCTAGATTGCAGCTAGGCCTACTAGCATGTGGCCTTGGGCAAGTTTCTACATCTTTCTCTAACTCTCTTTCCTCTTTTATTAATATTAACTAATGATATGTAAAAATGTATAAATACCTTAGAGCAATACTGGACAATTGACTCATAGTGGAGATGTTTTGCATTTTGTGCTGTTTAATATGGTAGTCCCTAGAGGCATACGGCTATGGAGCACTTGAAATATGATCAGAGTGGCTGAGAAACTAATTTTTAATTTTAATAATTTAAATGTACACAGCCACATGCAGGTAGTGACTACTCTATTGGAAATCCCATACTCGGAGGTTATTTAGTTGCTAAGTGAAGTAATACTTGAGTAGCACTTAATGTAATACCCAGCATATACTATTACAATAATTATCATGGTCGACACAGAGTTAAACATGTGTATAACAAATATTAGTTCTTTTAATGAGGCAATCATGTGAAATAGACATTACTTTTCATATGAGAACAATCAAGGTTGTTTGGGTTAAATAACTTATTTCATGTTATAAAAGGTCTGGGGTTCATACAGAACATTGATGGCTAATGTGACTGCTTTTTATGCTAACTCTCATGTTTTTGCTAACAAATATCACCTTTGTGTATGGTTTTGATTTTTTAATTTTGTTAGTATTATTTGTTTCTAATTGCTAAGTTTGTTAGGGTGACATTGGCTAGTAAAATAACATAGGTTCCAGGTGTAATATTCAAGTCCAACTAATTTATTTACTTTTTAAAAATGTTGTCTTTAACCACATATATATTACCATAGCATTTCTGTAGTTGATGAGTTCTTCCTTCCAGTATGCATACACATTTATTTTATATTTACTGATCTTCTCACAGGGTGGAGAAAACTAATGATAAAAATATTTTGATGACCGTTTACCTCAATTTTATTTTTCAGAACATCCTAGGTGATATCTGCTTTTATTAAATATTTGGAAAATAAATCCAGAGGCAAATAATTGATAATATGTGTAGGTACAATTTTACCATCCGTTTTGTTTCTCCTACACATTTTCAAGGATGTGGATTTTACTTGAATTAGGTGAAAAATAGAATATTCATAGGTTTTATTAAAAACTATTACATATTATGGTACATGCTGAAAGAAAATAACCCTGCAATTGCTTCAGATCTGAGAGACTCTCAAAGGTTATTTGCTTGGTTCTAGGTAGAGTAGTAACTTTGTAAGGAGAGTAATTCCCTGTGATCATTTATAACACGTCATGACAAAACACTACTGTACATGAAAATGAAAACAAGAGATAAGATAGCTTTGTTGTTTGAAAGTTGGTGAAGATACCCATTGCATTTCTTACAAATATGTATATGCGTTCTCATTCATTGCCCATGTTTGATATTTTAACATCTTTTTCAATTATTGAGAAATATTTTTTAAAGTTTTACTCTATTGTTTGAGACAATGTGAGAGAGACAGAGAGGCAGAAACAGAGACAGAGAGACAGAGAGAAGTGGAGAGGGCCCACGACAGTCTTGACCATAGTTGTACGTCATTAGTTGTGACATAGTTTCATTCCACACAGGTAGGCGTGGGGCCCCATAGGGAGTCTCCTGCATGAGTGGCAAGAACCTTTACCTCAGCCATCCCAGCAGTCACCAGTAGTGCCACAGCCCAGCATACAGGTTTGCACGGACTGGGACAGAGCTTAATCCCCAGACCTCACAGTTTCAGGGCAAGCGCTCAACCTGTTGTGCTATCCCACCCAGCATCCCAATTAGCAAGTATTTTTAATCAACTTAGCTTAAAAATGTGACAGAGACCATTCTTGCAGGTGTTGACATGATAAGGGGTCTATTAATATATCTCTGTAAACTGATCCAAAAACTATAGTATGTTTTCTATTTACATAGTTATAAAAACAAAACCAAAAAGCTCATCTGATGGTAGTGTTCAAATATATGCTAAGCTACAACAGATTAATCTTAGATTATTTTGTGGATCTTTATTTCTCCTCTGCCTGTAACCAATTATGTTCAGCTTCAAATACATGTTACTATTAAGACACAAAATGTCCTAAGGAAGAGCGATTTTATTCTTAATTATGCAGCACTCCAAAATATTTGCCCTTTAAAATGAATATTGTAAAGAATAGAAAGGACCTCTGAAATCTTAAGTATCAGAATATAAGTATACAGTGACTTGCACATGTGGCTTACTGCAAAATTTATTTCATGAAACTTCAGTGCAATGGAATTGAGGTGACACAAAAGAATAAAAGCAGAATGAATTATAGATGATCATGGATTTTAAGAAATAGCAGGGAAAACAAAAGTAAACTTTTACATATGTATGTATATTTTCCCAAGATAGTTACCTTATGGAAATATTTTTTCAAGTATGTATTTTAGAATTTTAAGTCAGTAGTGTGTGTACTGATGCCTGGAAAGCAGTTAACACCCCCCACCCCCCACTCATTAAAGTAGCTGTTTGTTGTGGGATTTTTAAAAACCTTCACTGTGTGAACGTGCTTGGCAAATGTCCAGGAAAAGGAAAAGGGATATATATATATATATATATATATATATATATATATATGACATTTCCCAAATGTTATTATCAAAAGCACCCTCCTCCTTTTTTTTTTTCTCCTGATCAATTTATTGTGCTATTACAAATTTAGAATTTTATGAGTGTGTTATTAGCCAGGGATGTTTCTAAAAACTTTTTAAAAATTTTATTTTATTCCTTTTCATGGGGACAGGTTAACAACTGTATCTGAAGTTGCTTTAGATTTTATTTAACTCCCCATCTCCCCAAGTCATGATATGACATGTTACTTAACCTTTATCCCCTGTGGGAAATCTCACCTCTTAGTCTTGGTATAACTGGTGGTTCGTAAAAATATAATATCTATCTAAGCTTAGTAACTTTAGATTTTCTTCTTTATAGAAACTCTCTCACTCTTAGTTTCATATCATATTTTATAAGTTATTAAAACAGAACATGAACAAAGCTATGAACAAATTCTGAAAGAATGGTTCTAGAACTTACATTCTGTATACCACTACTACCCACCCGGACCAAAGGAGTGACAAATCTTTTAAAATAATTCTTATGATAGAGATCCTGCATTTCCTCTCATAATCTTAAAATAAGATATAGTATCATGATGTTTGTTAAAAAGTGTGGAACATTTTTAGTGAGCACAAAACCAGTGTTTGGCCAAATTCCAGTGCAAGTAATTATATTCTCCTTTCCTAAATCTTATGCTATCATTTTCATTCTTGAAATGTGAAAGAGTCCTCATAATTGAGATTATTTAAATCTGTGTTTGGATGGGAAGCTCAGGGCGCTATAAATGCTTAAAAAGATACTGGCTTAGTTGGTCATACTTGTCCTTACATTACTTTATTTTTCAAGTTATTTGCTTTCAGTATGTTTTTAATTTTAACTAAACACTATTTTACCTTCTTCATAGTTAAAACTTTTATATCATATTTTTTTCTATCGAGTTGCTGTTGCTCATGTTCTCACATGCCTGAACTAGAAAAGGGCTACTAAAGTAAGAGTATGATCAACACCAATCCCTCAAGTATCTGTTCATAATGCAGAGGAAGTAAAGTTGCATATGTGTATGTATAAGTGCTAAAATTAATATGAAATATATTAATTCATATATTGATTAAATATTGCAATATTTATAATATTTCAAATGTGTTGGATCAGTTTATAACATTAAAATTAATTTAATTTGTTTGTTTTACTGTTTTACACATGGCTACTAGAAAATTTAAAATTGCTTATGTGGCTAATAAAAAATACTTCTGTTAGGGATACTCTCCATCTTCCAAGTGTTGTAGTCAATAATCTTCTCTCTGCCTTTTTAGTTTAATTTTTTGATGTTTTCAAGCCTTCTATATTTGCTTGTTAACAAAGTTTTTATTTAATACTTCCTGCCCAATGAATTTAAATTTATTCTACGAAAGTGGTGAAACTCATGTGAATTAAAGTGTGTTCTAGGAGTTTTGGATTTTTCTGAGTTGAAAAGTGATGGATTCTTGGTTGTTTTAAATAGCAATTTTTCTTGCATCTTGTGCTATGTTTTCTTTCAAGTTATAACTTCAGTTAAAACACTTGGGAATATTGCTTTGTTTTATGTGCTCCATTTAAAGGACTAGGCACATGATGAAATTGTGGAATAAATTACATAATATTGCCAGACATACCATGTAATTTTCTGTTATGAGGGCAATAGACATATATGGATGGATGATTTAACACAGGTAGTAGGTTAAAATAATTTCAAGGAAAAACATTAGTATAATTGAATACTGTTTTTTTTCTCACACCATCACAACTATCAAGCTCAAAGAAAGTAAGAGAAATTGGAAAGCATAACATTATTGTCTCTACTTTGCTCGCTGGTAGTAATTTCACGGAAGGTTCTTCCCGTCATGCAATCAGATTTCGGAGGTGCAGTTCTACAGGGTTTGTTTCGCAGTCGTTGATTTCAATAAAAAATGATGTTCTGTAGTACTGCAACATGAAGATTCATTTATTGAAAAGACACAGATATGATAGAATTTTCCAGTGTTTGTTGAATCCCAAGTAATTGTAGGTAGGGAGGGTTTTTGAAGTCATGGGAGGCTTGTACTCAAGATGAATGTGAACAGACTTTTTATTTTTCTGTTCTGTTGAGGTTATTTGTTTCTTTTGCTCAATTGTTTAAATCTGTGATTGCTGCACAGAAACTGAGAACTCAAATCATTTTAACATGGCAGATAGCGATTATTTTTTGTTTCCCCTAAATAACTCATATTATAGCAATAACACCATACTCATCCCACATATATGATTTCTTTGGGGGCTTTTGTGTGTTCAGAGGATCCAGGTTGTGATATTAAAGTAGGCATGTGACCCAGTTGGGTCACTCAAATGTTTTCTTGGAAATTATGGAGTCAAAGCCAGAGAGAATATAGTTTTAGTCTCTCTAGATGCAGGTGTTCACAAAACTTTTTCTTCCTTTCTTTCTTTCTTTTTTTTTTTTTTTTTTTTTTTTTTTTTTTTGTCACACAGTCATACGGTGAAGTCTATGGACCCCTTTTCAGAATAATGTATTCAAATGCATGTAATAAGATACTACTTGGGATTAGAAAGCAAACGATTTGTATTAAAATGACAGTTATCAAAATGTAAAAGAAAATCCAAAATTTGATGTATATGTGATTCTTAACAGAGAAAACAGCTGTCATCAGGGCAATTAGGGAAGAAAATGAGAATGAAACAGGTAGATAGAGAAAGCAGAGATGAGAAATGGAGAGAGAGATTTCTGACAGTGATACAGTGATTCTGTTTTATCCCTGACACTCAGCCTTACTGCTGTCCGCGCCCCCCCCCCCCCCGCAATAAATTGCATTTCTTAGTTGATGACTTTGGGGAGAAAATAAAAGCTTCTCTTTGTGCTTTGATATGAAGTGTCATTTGAATGCTAACGCTCTACAAACTGTTTTATTATAAACATTAAACATGTTAGGAAAATATTGCTAAAATTTAGAATCCCAAAGTCAAAGATCATACTGCACTTTCAGACTCGGAACATGTTTAAAGTAACTGTATGTAAGGCTGCCCAGCAGAACTTTCTGCAATGAAATGATTTTATACCTGCACTGTCTGAGACAGTAGATGCTAGCTAGATGTGGTTACTGAGCACTGGAAATAGGGCTAATGTGGTTGAGGAACTGAATTTTTTAAATTATATTTTATTTTCATTAATTTGAATTTGACTTCAAAGAGTTATGTATGAGGCAGCTATCCTCTTTGATTTGTATAATTGAACAGTTTCCTAAGCAGGAAATGTCTCAGATTGATGCCAGAAGTTGGTCTGGTTTGTATCCCATGGACACCCCATTTATTCCCATATTTTAAGGTGTTACTAGAGTAGGAAGAGAGCCTCAGGTTATGGACAGACCCTTGGCTTAGAAGTCAAACTGGTGATCTGTTGTTCAGTCTAAACCTGGTCACATACTAACTGTGCGTGAGTTAGTAACCTTATGGAAGTTATCAAATCTAATTGAACCTCAGTTTCATCATCTGCAGAAAGGGAATAATAACTTATTGTTCACGGTATTATTGTAAGAATAAAATTAAATATATTGCAAATAAAGCTAAATGCATTTGAAGAGTTTAGCTTGGTTCCCAATTCTGTTAATCAGTAAATATTTATTATTACTCAATTTTTTTGTTTAGTTTGGATAATTGTTAAAATATCAGGATTTATAAAATACAGGATTTACTCTCTCCAAGTAGGAAATTATACGCTCAGCTATCAACAACTGCTCATAATTATATTCTATTTGAATTTAAGTGGATGATTATTAAAGGAGTTTAAATTTCAGTTCAGTCCCAAGTTTAGATGATTTTAAAGTATTCAGGTGTTGCTTTTATCACAGATTTGTTAGTTGTCTATTACTGAACTGTTAGAGAAATAAGCATATAATGATTCTATTCAAAAGTCTTGATTAGTTATACTGTCCATATCCAGTAAGTTGAAAATCTACTCCATGGTCCATTGTTTTATATATATAAATATCATTATTGGCCATGTTCTCCTATATGTTACTACCCTTTGTCCTTTTGGTATACTATTTATGGGTAGCCTGACCTATGTAAACCAAAATTTGTATATCTAGCAACTGCTCTACAGAGAGTTTGCTAACACATTTACATTAAAAACATACTTTAGCTTGATATGTCATGTTGTGAAATTATTTATGGCTAGCTCCATAACTGATACACGTATTTTCCGGCGTATAAGACGACCGGCGTATAAGACGACCCCCTAATTTTACAGTTAAAACATAGGTTTAGGCCTATATTCGCTGTATAAGACGACCCCCCACTTCCGAGGCTGTAGTCTTATACAGCGAATATAGGCCTAAACCTATGTTTTAACTGTAAAATTAGGGGGTCGTCTTATACGCCGGAAAATACGGTAGCTACTTTAGAATACACAGTGCTGTATTTTATAATGATGTGAGATATTTACATTTTTATCTCAAAGTACCCGATCTCACTTTTTAAAAATTGTATGGCTCCTCTTTATTGATTTGTACCTAGGACTCCATTATATATTTTATTTTAAATTCCAAATAAAAACACCAGAGACCAATGATTGTTTTGCTATGAAAAACAGAATTGTAAATAGGGCCCCTTTCTAGTATCAAAGGTGAAAGACTCTGCTATTACTTTTAATGAAGTTATTAGCTGTGGACAGCTTACTTTACATAGCATAGCACTGGAACCATACTATTTCTCAATATAGTAATATTGTCACTGCAGAGAAAAGATATTTTAAGGCTGATTTCACTGTCTTTGACTTCTTTCCATATTTTTCTCTTTAGTCCTCTATGACGTTAAAAGCGTGGAAATTGAGAATGCTCTGTGAAAAAAAGCTAGCTTAGGCATCTTGAGACATGGCATACTTGCATTCTATTGCTTGTGTGCCCTCTACAATTAGCTCTCTTCATCCTATGAAGTTCTATTCAAAGTGAGAAGAACATGAGCAATCTTAGCATCTGATTTTCTCAACTTGGAGTCAAGCACTGAGCCTCAAACTTGGTTACACATTGTATTTACCAGGAAACACTAAAAAATATTGATGCTTGGGACCCACCCTGGGGATTCCATTTTAATTCAGGTGGGTCTGGCCTGCATGTTGAGATTTTTAAAAAATGTCTCCAGATGATTGATGTGCAGCACAGTTTGAGAACATCCACAGTAAGCACCCTTTTGTAGGAGATTTTTTATTAAATGATGAGCTCAGCGTGTTACATTCAGTTATTTCAGTGAAAAAGGTGAAATGAGACAGTCAGTTCTTTTTATTTTATTTTTTTACTTTCATCATAATACTCTTAAAATAAATGACACTCTTATCACTTTAATAATTTAGGCATCTATGTTGGTGACATTCTGGACTATTTGATTTGATTTTTTTTTTTTTCTTGGCACAACGAATGTACCGGCATTGACCACAATACTAACTTCCCATCATTAAGACCACACTTAGGAAAACCCCACCTCTGGAAACACTGACTCATCATTTATACTCTCGTACAACCTGATGACCTCTTGTTGGTCTCACACTCTCACTTTATGGAGAAAGCATAATAAATATATTTATTTCTTCAACAAAATAAATATTCACCCCTATAAATCTATGGTTCTCTTGCATCCTGTACCGTCTCTGTCCATTTGTCTTTCCCAGCACTGTGAAAGCTATTATAGTTTGTCCCTCTTACTAGACAGTTAAGCTTTTTGCTCTGTATCCCACTCATTCAGCCCTCTTTCAGAGTATATCTTTTTCAAATCACTTCTAATTTCAGCCTCTCCTCTCTTCATTTCTGCTAGTTGTACATAAATTTTGCATTGAAATTTATTTCTCCTTTGCACCTAAATACTATCTATTCTCTCAATAATTTATGTGCCAAACTTTTCTGATACTATGCTCAATTTTACATTTAAAATAGCATTTGTTATGATATGAGGCTCCTTAATAGTCTAAAAACTGGCATTCAAATTAACCATTCTTTTAACATTTCTCTCTAAAAATATTTTATGAACTCCCTATTGACAAATTCAAGGATGTAGTTTCAGGTCTCACAATGCTCTAGGAAAATGGAACAAAAGCTTTTATTCCACCCATGCATTACTTTTAACAGTTATAAAGTATCTACTTCATAGATGCCTCTTTGAGAGATAAAATCAGTAATACTTAAGAGAACAATTCAGCTAATGTTTATTGAGCAATAATTGTCTGTTAGATGCTTTGCCCAGATCATCCCATTTAATCCTTATGGTAGCAATTTAAATGAAATACCTGAAGCTTAGAAAGTTAAGTAAAATGCTCAATGTCACAACGAAAGTGGCCAAGTTCACATTCAAACTCGGGTCTTTCTGACCGCAGAACTCAAGCATTTAGTATATATGTATATAAATGTAGAGTGTTCTGTACAATTAAGGAGCTCGTTTAATAATATTTAATATTTGGATAGCAGTTTACAAAAATCCTGTGATATTTCTTTAAGGTTCCCAAATATGTGAAAACAATGTATGTCATGCAGTGGTAGCAGCCACATGTTCATGGGTAAACACTGATTGTCCTAATAAACATATAGGATTTCTGCTTGACTCAAAAATGTTAGTATATAAATTAATAATTGAAAATATTATATTAATGAGCAATTTCATTGAACCCACATTTTTTTTTAAACCATAATTTACATCCAGGGTATACTATTAAAATGCATCTTTTGACAGGCATTTTCTTATGACAATTTCATAGAAATCTTTGTGTAGAACTGAACAGTTTTTAACCAGAAGCATTGTTCTCTATAGCAAATACACATGGCTAAGGAAAAAGAAAATATAGAAGCAAAAGTAAATGTATTCAAGAGGACAGAGATTGTGCCTAACTTATTTTCTGTTTTCTCAACGTTTAGGGAAATATTTGATCATAGTAAATGATAAATATTTGCTACAGAGAAGAATGACTTGAGAACTACTGCAATAACTGGATAATATATAATTCTAATTGCTTTCAAGTATCCTCTAGACCAGGGGTCTCCAAACTTTCCTCCCGTGGGCTGCATTAACTATCAAACAGCAGTTTGGGGGCTGACTACACACTTGAGGTTCAAATAAAAAAGAATCAAAACATAGATGTTGTTTTTAATTATTTATTTAATATTATTTTATTCAGATAAAAAGGTCTCTATGGACCGGATGAGAGGGCCTCGTGGGCTGCAACCGGCCCGCGGGCCGTAGTTTGGAGACCCCTGATCTAGACCAAGCTTGTCCAACCAGCGGCCCAAGACAGCTTTCTTAGAACATTATGAGGTTTTTTGTGTGTGCGTGATTTTTTTTAAGCTCATAAGTTATCATTAATGTTAGTGTATTTTATGTGTGGCCCAAGATAATCGTTCTTCCATTGTGGCCCAGGGAAGCCAAAAGGTTAGACACCACCACTGCTGTAGACCAAAAACAATTATTGTTCTCACAGTCACATGGCCAAGAATTTTTTCATATTTATTTTTATGACATTTAGGACTATGGCTGACCTGTACCCACTAGATGCTAAGTAGCCTCCTCCCCCTTCCCCCAGTTGTGTCAATCAAAAATATCGGTAGATACTGCTAAATATCCCCTTGAGGGCAAAATCACCGAGTCTGGAAGTGAATTTTGTCAGACTCCATACTTAAGTCAAGCAATTTTGTCTTGTATTCTTTGTGATTTTTTTGTAGCTTACTATGGATGAAGCATTGTGGAAAGATCTTTGAATGTCTATGTATTTCAGTCTTTCTTTTTATTTATTTATTTATTTATTTATTTTTTTAATATATTTTATTTATTTATTTATTTATTTTGACAGAGGAGAGAGAGAGAGGGAGAGATACAGAGACAGAGAGAGAACTGAACTAGGGGAGCTCCCAGTTCAGTATATGGTTCCGCACAGGCCAGGGCTGGGATTCGATCCTCAGTCCCCGGCGCTGCAAAGTGAGCGCTTAACCCACTGAGCCATCCCGGCTTCCCCAGTCTTTCTTTTTAATATGATCACATTTCTGAGTGTCCGCCTTCAGGACCCTTCCTGGAAGGTCAGGGTCTTGTTGCTAGAGGTAACAAGGGGGGACCCTAGTTAGGGAAAGAGTACAGGTGCCTCCAGTTTCAAAATTGAATTCTCATATAAGATTTCTTGGCTCTAGGTTTTTTTTATGGTACCAACTCTTTCAACTGTGCCCAATGTTTCCTCTCACACCCCAATTCACAGACCCATTCCTTCTCAGTCTAAAACTTCAGACCTTTTCCAGAATTGGTAAAGTAGCTATAATCTAGATAGCTGTAATAATTGTTCTCAAATAGATTTAACTTCATCTTTATTATAACAGTACCCTTTATCCCAAGTTCCAAATATGCCTGGTTCTGCTGATTATTGAACTATTTGAACATTTTGTCTTCTAAATCATTTTGGCTGTTAGCTTTCCCACCATGGACTTGAGATATGCCCTCTATCTGTCTGCTCCCCAGCACCCAAGATTTTGTTACCATGCTTCCTCCTCCAGTGTTCCCCTCTTTGGGACCCAAAACTTGAAAATAATCTATTTACTGTAGTGTTTGTGGAATTTGAAAAGCAAAATTGCACATGTATATCTTGACCCAGAACTGAAAGAGGATTTTCAACATTAAAAGAGAAGAAAAACTTCTAGCCTAATAAAATATTTAATCTTAAGGTGTAAAAACATAAAAAATACAAGGCATGCATTGACTTAAGTAATAATAATAATGAAAGCAAACCCAGGTAACACTTAATGCATATGTGTTATTAGTCAAGTGCACTTTACGTTCTTTATCTCATTTCAACTTCAGAACATCATTTAGACATAAATGCTGTGAATAGCCCATTTAAAAAAATAGGAAGCTCGAACACAGAGTGTTTAGCCAACTGTTCCTGCTTCAGAGACCTGGTACATAGTAGAGCTCAAATTCAAACCCAAAAGTCTGGTCACATTCTGCACTATTTACCCCTATGTCGTACACCTTACCAAATCATCATACTGAATAGAAAGAATTGAATCACCTCTTGGGGCATTACAAGCCCTAGATATTTGACTTCTCTAGTTGGTGTGATAGATGAAAGCAAAGTGATTTTGATTATGAGCAATGAAGGCAATATAATTAGAATATAGAAGGGGAGAAGATAATTATAAGTAAGTAAAACCAACCTATATAATGAATGTGGTTACTTAGTTTTTTTATATTATAATTTGGTGCAAAAACTGTACTTATGTATTGCCAATAGATTGATGTGTTACCAGTCTTCTTTCAATTATCAATTATAGATATATATTATTAGGTTTAAAAAAAGGGTCTTTCGCAGAATAGTAGGTTTTTTGCTACAGATCATTTTATATATATATATATATATTTTTTTTTTTTCTCTGTGTCTGGATTTTTTGTTAAAATATACCATACAACATTATATTCATTTCAGGTGTACACAGTAGTTATTCAACATTTATGCGGTATGCCCAAAAAAGTGATCACCCTACGGGCAGCAATCAGCTGACACTGTACCACATTATCACAATATTATTGACTATATTTCCTATGCTGTGTATTACAGCCTTATGACTTACTTGTTTTATACCTGGTAGTTTAAACCTTTTATTCCCTTTACCTTAACCCCCACCTTTGACAGTCAGTATTGTATTAATTTCAGGTGTACAGCGTAGTGATTAGACATTTATATATTTTAAGTGATCCCTCTGATTAGTTTAGTACCCACCTGTCATTATACATAGTTAATACCATGTTAGTGACTATATTTCCTATGCTTTACTTTGTATCTCTATGACAGTTTTGTAACTACCAATTTGTACTTTTTATTGCTTTCATCTTTTTCACCCTGCCTCCAACCCACCTCCCCTTTATCACCCCACTAAATCTAGTACCCATCTAACACCATATACAGTTATTACAATATTATGACCTTATGCTTTATCCTACCTACATGCTAAAGCTTATTTTACATTCAGCCAAGCCATGAGCATCATAAGACTGGCTCGGTATTAAATATACTTATTAATATAAGTACATAAACATTTTGCAGTGAAGTTGATTCTCCAGAATATTTACACCTGACCCCAACAATATTTATTGTCTTAAATGCATTTGCTGGAGCAGATACACCCATTCAGTATGATCCAGGGTGCTTTGTGCTGCAAGCAACTGAAAATCAAACTGAAATTGAAAGTAAATTGATTTTTCATCTCATAAAAAATCAAAGGCAAGGTGACTATATTTGATTATTTCAGGTATTAATTATGTGACTATACACCTAAATTTTTTGTACTTCTACACTCTGCCATTCTCTGTGTGACAGTTTTGCAGATTTGAAAGCAAATGAGTCTAGGAATCATACTCAGATATGACAGTGTCCAAGGATTGAGAGGGTCTCTCTTGGTAACAATGAAAAAATCAATCCAGAAAAACCTAGCATGGAATTGGATCACATGGCCACAGCTGGGTCACACAGCTTTCCCTAAGAGTAAAATGATAATGTAATTATCATGACTAACTTAGAATAACTATCTGAAATATGAAGGATGTAAGCAATAATGGAAATGTTATTTGAATTGCCTTTTAATATTTAGTTGAAATATTTTTACAAATACATTTTATGAAATTATTTAGTTTTACAAATAAAATGGAAGAATATGAATCATTGCTGATTATGTTAAGAAAACTTTCAATTTGATCATTTTATTTTGAAAATCCTTGTATTCTTCAATTGTTCATTTAAAAGGAACTGAAAGCAATTTTTTACATTAGGAATATATTGAGAGATTGACAATTAAGTATTTCCAAGCATGTTCACTCTATTGGCTTAGATGTCTCTATTCCATATGAATGTAACCTTAAGAGTGCCAATAATTTCAAACCTATAGTTTTTCTGGAATTACTTTCTGTGCTTTCTACCAAGAATATTCACAGAAATTTAGGTCATATTTAGTAAGAACATATTTAAAGTGGTTTTTTTTCCATTTCTTTTAGTCACTTCACTATACATAAGTATCAATTGGATGAATAATATTCAATGATGTTATTATTCTGTACCTTATGAAAAATTGCTTAACAAAATAATGCCCTTAGATTTGCATTTTGAGCTTTTTTACTATCCTAAAGGGATTTTTGGAAAAATGAAGCTGTTATATGGACTTATAAGTGAAGCATGGATTTAGAAGTTAAGGACTTTTGCTAGAATCCCTTCATGTTATAAAAAGTAGCTGTTAAAAACTTTAAAAAAGTAATCCTAGTACTGTAAGCGAAATTTGTCTTTACCCTTACTCTCCAACAGATTATTTCATACTATGGTATTTAATATTCTTGTTGCTAGAGATTTAATGAAGTAATTCAATTATGTGTCATTAATTGTAGTTCATAGATCTACATAAATTTGCTCCAGTCCTATGATTTTGTTTTTACTTATTTCTCCTTGAGTGACTTATTCCTGTAAATGTTTGGAAGAAAGAATGTATGAGATAGAAATTTCTTCCTAACCCTCTTCTACATTTTTCAATTTGTTCTTTTCTATTTTGACAAAGCAATACTATTTTCAGGAGTGTTCTACCCATGTAAAAATACTTTTTCCTTAAGGCAATTCTTTATTATTGATGGGACTGTAGCAAGAAGCCAAGTACTCATTCCTCTACTTTCTGCCAACCTTATGCTTTTGTGATATGATCCTATTTATGTTTTTATTTACTGGATACACAACACTGTTTTTGTCACTAGAGTCTCATAGTCTGTGGGAAAACGAACCGAGTAACCCTCGGTTATGGCAATGTAAGCAGTCCTTTCTTCCACTGAAGTAATGTTATTAAATATTGAGCCTGGAAGAACAGATACATGAAATCCTGAATCTGTTCCTTTGAAGTCACATCCAATACTCTGTCTCTCTCAAAGACAAGATATATCTTCAATAAATTTTTACCCATTGTATAAACAGTTACTGAAACGATAAGAATTTTGAAGAATGTTGTCTATTTATAGAAATTCAGTAAATAGGACTAAACCTTAAGGGAAAGTTTACTGGAGATAATAGAAATGGTCTCAGGTTTAACACTTGAATGTTTTTATGGTTTTCTTCCCTCCTCCAGCATCTCCCACAACGCCTGATATTGTTAGGTCTGCAGATGCTGCAGGATGGTAAAGAAATAAATAAAAATGGCCCACAAGGAGCTTGCATTCTAATTGTCTAAAAATCACTAGAGAAAGGTGACTTCTCAGGGAAATGGTGCTGGGATAATTGGTCACTGATAGATAGATAAATTTAGAACACCTTTAGTGGCAATATTAAATAAATATTAGATTATTTAAAATATAAAATATTAAAATGTGGTATCATAATTATGTTAGTAGAGAAAATAGATGTTTGATATCTGGCTCTCATAATAGAGAAGGACCACCTTCGCTTAAAACCAATAGAATATTCACATCAGAACAGATGAATAAATTTAAATACATGAATATGTATTAAAATTTTTTGTATCATAAGTCATGCATATTTTAATATTTACTAGTATGGGAGAATGAACATACTAAATCAAAATATGTTTAGTAGATATTTTTATGGTTTATATATTTAAAAAATTTTATCTTCTATTCCTTTATTTTTCCTGTTACCCACATGGCTATGGATTAGCTCTGTAATAAGAAATATAAACAAAAAATTGGAGTCATTTATGAGAGGATTCATGATATCCAAGTATAAAATCAGCGTGCATTATTGTAATGTTGATAACTAAGATAACCTAATTAAAATTTCATTTCAGATTTTAAATAGCATATATAAAAATCAAATTTCGTCTGAAAACTGAGTCATTGACAGTAATATGAATTTCAGTTTTTAAATGAAAATAATAGGTTTAAAAGTCTATTTTATTCTTGTTTATATTAAAATGTTTAAAATATGCTAATAAGCTAAGATTAACATCAAATCTATTATATCATAATTTCATTAATTCAAGTTATTTTCTTGACTTGATGCCATGAATGAAAACCACTCAGAAGGAAATGACTATTAGTATTTATGATTGCCATTTTTACTCAGCGTATTTATTTGTTTATTTGCATCAGGATGTTTTAGAAGAGATGCAAGTGTTCTCTCTGCCCTGCCTTGGTTATTAGCCTCAGAAAAGTGATAATCTAACAAAGGAAAAGGCGTATGAGGGGCCTACATACACGGACAATTCAGTATTATATATAAAACTTACTTATGTTAAGTACTTGGGCAAAATAACCTACCTGTGAACCCAGAATTATAATATGGATTGTTCTGTACTCAAAAATGTTTATTGTATTTGTGAGAGAATTGAGATGCCAAGATGTTAAATGACTTGATCAAGGTCATTCATTCATCATTTACTGATTTAGTACTGTGCCAGCTGCCATACTCACTAATAGAAACCTGCCATTACTATAACATGGAACTCTCCTGGAACTCACATTGCAAGGGGAGTGACCAGTTTCCCTAAACGCTATTCCAGTGCACAAACCATTGTGTAGCAAGTCCCTCTGCAATTGAAAATGTTGTAAATATGAGTAGGCACTCATGTTTTGAATTAAAAAAATCACAAATGAAATATTTCTCAGCTTCTCTGTTCTGATGACCTCTAACAATTATAAGTATGCTAAAAATTTCAAATTCAGCAAAAATAACTTTATAATACTAATTGAATGTTATTTGAAAATGTTTTGATTGTTATTGTTATAACAAGCAATTATTATTGGAAATTAAGATGAATGTTAGGGAACGTGATTGAAATATATAGAATTTTTAATATAATTTCACTTTCTCTGGCTCACTTTGAGTGCTTTTATTGTCATATTTTACATTTTTATGTAAATATATATTGTACAAAGTCCACAGAAAAATTTTTTAAAGAATATAAAAGCATTCATAATATTCACAGTAGTGAATAGTTATAATTAATTTTAGTGTTATATCTTTATCTAGGATATATTTATGATCTACAGATTATGTTCTCAGCATATTGAGTATTTTTATTAATAGATGATAGTGAGGAGCTTAATTTGTATTAATACAACCAACATATAGTTATTTACATATTGGATTTATTTTTAAAATCTTAATATTAACATAGAGCAATCAATTGAATATAGTGCTATATATGCACAAATGTTTTTAAAATTATGAATTTATAATTGCAGAATTTATATAGAAATAGAAAATTTATAATAGAAAACTTATAAAATCCAAATTTCCTAAGTTCAATACTCCAAAATTTTCATTTATTGACACTATTGTCTAGTTAAGTTTCCAGTGAGCAAGTATTATTAGAAGAGCATAGTTTAATCTGTAATGATGTAATTTAATATGTAGTTTTGACCAATATTTTTATAAAGATATCATTAAATGTTATCAGGAAAGTATTAAAGTTTTATGCTTTTTTCCTCATAAATCAGCAAAAGAATAAAAAATTTTATAGAGGTTGAATATTCTCATTGTTGACACCTACTCACATGAAAATGTGACTGTAGAATACAAAGAAAATATGAAAAATCACCCGTCCCTAAGTTACTCAGGGATAAAGGAATTAGCATTGTTCACCACATCCATACAAACACCCCTAATGGCACCTTAGAAAAGTTCAGTGGTCTGTGATACAACACTGTGGAATGTTTCTGACTTTGAA
This sequence comes from Craseonycteris thonglongyai, assembly GCA_004027555.1. Classification (NCBI taxonomy): domain Eukaryota; kingdom Metazoa; phylum Chordata; class Mammalia; order Chiroptera; family Craseonycteridae; genus Craseonycteris; species Craseonycteris thonglongyai. The sequence continues at coordinate 8,647 of PVKE010012513.1, read as the reverse complement.
GAGTAGATCTGTAAAATATAAAAAATATACCTTACATAGTCAGATTTATAATCTGACAAGTGTTTACCTCAATGAAGACATGAAATTGATTGATGCCTTCCTCCCAAACAACTTTCCAGCCCAGTTCTGCCAAATGGGAAGATGTGGCTCCTCAATAAATACAGGCATTATCACAGTACATGTAGCTCTTTGTTTACCTGTTATTTTTGCATTCTTAATTTTTTTTTCTTTTAAATATTTATTTATTATTTTTGACAGAGAGAGAGAGAGAGAGAGAGAGAGAGAGAGAGAGAGAGAGAAAGAGAGAGAGAGAGAGATACAGTCAGAGACAGAGAGAAGGTGGAGGGCCCAGAACAGTCTCCATAGTTGCACATCATTTGTTTTTCCATAGTTTCATTCCACAGGTGGGAGTGGGGCTGCACAGGGCAGGAACTGGGCCGGGGTCTCGCCCTGGTGAGAACTGAACTGGGGGCACTCCCCAGTTCAGCATATGGGTTCACACGGGCCGGGGCTGGGATTCGATCCTCAGTCCCCGGGTCTACAAAGTGAGCGCCTAACCCACTGAGCCATCCCGGCTTCCCAGCATTCTTAATTTTACAGAAGTATTTCTGTTATTAAACAGTAGTTTGCAAATCCTGTAGCGAATGAGTGTATACTATTTGAGTTGGTAACAGTACACGAGTCAGTCTGTGTGTGAGAAAATTCACATTCATACACATAAATATTCAAATTCCTTTTCTTCAAACATGGTCACAAAACAGTGGTTCTGAAACTATAGCTTGCCTGAGTATCACACCTGGGCCCATCACCAGTGTTTCTGAACCTCCAGGTTTAAGGTGGGGCTAAAGATTTGCTTCTTAAGAGATATTCTAGCTGATGCTGACAGTCTTGCATTAGTACACACTTTGAGAACCAGTGCTTTGGAGGGAAACATATTGGATATAAACACATTTGAACACTGTCTTAAACAGTGGGACAGCCCTTTTATTCTGTCTGTATTTGTTGCTTCAGTAGGACTTTTAAAAATTTTACTTAAAAAATGATCATTTCTAATAATAAGACATTGAAAGACTACATTTGCTCTCTTTAATTTTTTGAGAGATCATATTAGAGAGGAGATGATAATCTAGATCAGCAAGTCTGCACACTGGAAAGTGAAGTTTTTTTCATATAGTCCTTCATTTGACAAGTATTTACTCAGCAGTAAATTGTTAAAATTTGTGTTGAAGGGGATGCCAGGATGATGGCTCTTAGGTTAAGTACTCGCTTTGCAGCCCTGAGGTCTGAGGATTGAATCCCGGCCCCAGCTTGTGTGGACCCATATGCTGAACTGGGGTGTGCCCCAGTTCAGTCCTCACTGGGGCAAGCTTCCCGTGTGAGAAGCCCCCAATTGGGCATACCTTCCATGCCAGAGGCCCAACCTGGTTCCTGCACTCCCCAGCCCACCTGTGTAAAATGAAACTGTGTCAAAAATTGATGATGTACAACTATGGAGACTGTGCTGGGCCCTTCCCTTTCTCTCTGTCTCACTCTGCCTCTCTCTGTCAAAAACAATAAAATAAATCTTTAAAAAAATTTTGTGTTGGGGAAGCCGGGATGGCTCAGTGGGTTAAGTGCTCACATTGCAGCCCTGGGAACCGAGGATCAAATTCTGGCCCCAGCCCGTGCGGACCCATATGCTGAACTGGGGAGTGCCCCCAGTTCATTTCGCACCAGGGCGAGACTCCGGCCCAGTTCCTGCCCTGTGCAGCCCCACCCACCTGTGGAATGAAACTATGTGGAAAAACCAATGGTGTGCAACTGTGGAGACTGTTCTGGGCCCTCCCCCTTCTCTCTGTCCCTGTATCTCTCTCTCTGTCAAAAACAATAAAAAATAAATCTTAAAAAAAACAAACAAAACATTTGTGTTTTAGTCTCTGGTTGAGTAAAACAACCCAGCTATTTCACACAGTACATTCACACGCGCGCGCGCACACACACACACACACACACACACACACACACTTATACAGGACAATTAATGTGTCTAGGTTAGAAAAATTGTGAAATATTTCCTATTTGCCTGGCTTTTGAATTGCCGTGAATTTCTGGTACATTCTCAATGATATGTCTCAGTGTATCTTGATAGAATGTTATTAAGTGGCTAACATAAGTGACCTCTCTCCAGTGAGACTGCTGAAAATGAGGAAGATTGCAACTACTTGTGATTTAAACTGATTGAAAATTATTACCTTCCATTGAGGAAAAGCCAAAACTATTCTTTTTGATTTGTGCATGTACTATGGGGAAAAAAAAAAAGGTTACAGCAGCATTTTCTTGACTTTCATTGACCACAAAACATTGAAATTGAACATTTTTATATTAAAAAATTTTTACAACCTTTTCCAGCTTTTAAATACTAGTGGGTATCAGGCTTAAAACAAGACAATTTTGATATATGCCATTTTAGCCCTTGTAGAGAAAATGATAGAGTGAATGTCCTTTTCATTTTTCATCTGGACTTTATTATATTATACTGAGAAAAATTCAGATTAATCGTAAAGAATTAAATACTGTACATTTATGTATGCATACTTCAGGCAGAAAGTACCTCTAAAAAGTATTCTTTATGCTCTACTCACAAGTTGAAAGTCTACATCAGGGCGGGGATCAATCCTTTTCATTTTATGGATCCATAAACTCTAGAACCAGAAATAAGGTGTTAAATAATACTGAGGAAAACACGAGGAAAATTCAACAAAATGAATGGAAACATAATCCAACTTACTAAGGTAAACTTGTTTCAGAGTTATATGCTTTCTTTTTATGTTTAAGGAAAACTAATATAGTGGAGCCAAGTAGACTGTATGTATAATCACAACTGAAAGAATATATGCAACAACATAATGTTCTATTAATGGTAATATGACTTTTTAGTATCTTTGAATACTTTGATAATCTTTGAGAAAATTTTTTTAACTTTAAAGAGGAAATTAAAGTTTGTAATGCCTAAATTAAATCAAGAATTTTAAAGATTTATTTATTTATTTATTTTGACAGAGAGATAGAGACAGAGAGAAGGGGGAGGGCCCAGAACAGTCTCCACAGATGCACATCATCGGTTTTTCCACATAGTTTCACTCCACAGGTGGGCTTGGGACTGCACAGGGCAGGAACTGGGCTGGGGTGTCGCCCCAGTGAGAACTGAACTGGGGGCACTCCTCAGTTCAGTATATGGGTCCGCACAGGCCGGGGCTGGGACTCGATCCTTGGTCCCTGGGGCTGCAAAGCGAGTGCTTAACCCACTGAGCCATCACAGCTTCCCTAAATCAGGAATTTTAAATATGACAGACATATTCCTTAAAGCTGAATAACTATCCAGGCTCAACTTTTTTGCTACTAAAATAACACAATTAGAATAATAATAGAAAACAAATTAAATTGAGAGACCAGGTCATTAATATCAGTACTTCTTGGCCCCCAGTCCCCTCACTGCCAATATCTTAGCTTCTTTCTTCAGAAACATTGAAATACAATGTATACAACTCATCAAAGTTACAAGGTAAAGAATAAGTCTAGCATATACCAGCATCTTGATTATTTAATGTTAATTGGCAGTCCTTATTTTGAAAGAGAACAATATATTATTTTTGAAATTTATTGACTTATCCAATAGTTTTTAAGTGATTTTTCTTACAGTTTTAAATAGGGATAAAGTTTTAGAAACTATCTTACTGAGAGGAAAAGGAATAGTGAGAATGGCCCCATACAAATGCTCTGCCTGTCGTTGTACGTATCCTCTTACAGCGTCAGCCACAGTTACGGGAAAACAAGCAAAAAAAAATTCAAACTTTCGATTATATTAACATTGAACCCAGTTTAACTAAAATAATTACCATGATTAAAAATAAAATAGAATTTACTTTGCTTGTCTTAAAATAGGCAGCCCCAGCAGTAAGCAAAGAGCATTGTAACTCAGGCTTTGTTCTTGAAGTCAGTCATACACATAGCTGTTAATCTGCTTTTAAAGAAAACAGTCAGATAGTGTATTATTTCTTAGTGCTCTGTAACAATTTAGTGGTTTAAAAGTAGACAAATTTATTATGTTATGGTTCTTGAAGCAGAAGTCTGAAATGGTTTTATGAGATTAAAATTAAGGGCTATTTTTGATTCGGAGGCTCTATGGGAGGGAGAATCCATTCCTTGCCTTTTCTGGTTTCTAGAGACTACCTTAGTTTCTTGATTCCTGGCCCCATTACTCTGATTTCTGCCTGCATAACCACATCTTTCACTGACCGTCATGCCTCCTTCTTAGAATGACCCTTATGATTACATTGTTGTCCTCTGGATAATTCAGGAGTCCAGGACAGTCTTCCCATCTCAAAATCCTTAACTTAATCACTTCTGCAAAATCTAGTTTGCATTATAATGTAACATGTTTCAGAGTTAAAACATAGATATGACTGAAGGGCCATTATCTTTCCTACCACAGACAGAAACATACCGTACATTTTAATGAAATAATAATGCTTAGTCTCTATGCTGGGTTAAATAGGGGTCCCTAAAAAGGTATGTCTATGACAAACTCCTGGAAGGAGTTGAAATCAGGATCTTGAGAAGAGGACATCCTGAAATATCTGAATTATACCTAAATCCAATGATATGCATATTTGTAAGAGGCACACAGAGGAGAGACTATACACAGAAGAGGAAGGAAAAAAGTGAAGATGAAAATGAAGAAGAAAAAAAATGAGATTGTGGTGAAGTGACTACAAACCAAAGAATGCCAAAAATTGTTGCAGCTACTGAAAGCCAGCAGAGAAGCATGGGACAAAATTTCCCTCATAGTCCTATGCCAATGCTTCGATTTCAAAATTGTCTCCAGAACTGTGAAAGCACACATTTCTGTTGTTTTAAAACAAGCTTGTGGTAATTTGTTACATGTTGGAGGAGTTCATCAAGATGGTGTAAACACCAGTTGAACCCACAAGCTGGACATGGGCAATCAAAGGTGTCTTACCTTGTCTCCTGTCCTTGGAATGTACATTCTGGGTACTTTGCCAGGATTTATTTCAAAGATGTATCCTTAAGAACGATCTTGCCCTACCTGCAGCTGGCGGGTCGCACGCTGTCTGGGATGGCTTTAAATGTGGCCTAACACAAATTTGTAAACTTTCTTAAAACGTGTTAAAATTTTTTTTGCTTTTTCTCTCTCCTTTTTTATTTTCAGCTTTTGCTTATTAGTTATCATTAGCATGAGTGTATTTTATATGTGGACTGAGACAATTCTTCCACTGTGGCCCAGGGAAGCCAAAAGGTTGGCTATCACTGCTAAGGAAGTAATCTGGTGTTGAGACCATCTGGATTGAATAAGTAACTGGATTCAGTTAAGGCTCGATATAAACCTGTAAGAAGCTGGCAGGAGGTTGGGAAAATCTACGTACTCAATTTGTGTCCACCCAAGACAAGACTCAAAAGTAAATTCCCTTGATTAAGACTCCTACCTACCAATCTGGAGTGGGCTGCCCCTTTCTTTGGTCAGCACTTTGACTATGGAGGCTGGTTTCAGATTTCACCCAGGGAACTCTCAAGGTTGTGAGTCACCATTATAGCAGCCTTAAGAAGTCATACAGTCTCTAAATGTAAATGTTGTTTAAAGACATCCTTCCCGTGCTAGGCATTTTACAAAAGAACATAAAAATAATTAATAGTCTTAAATTTCATTGACTGTAAATTTATAAACTTAAAGACATTCATATATTAAGACATCTTTTAAAGACTATATAGAAATATCATATCTGGAAATCTCCCCAAAGGGAATTTTTTAAAATAATTAAAAGGTAATTAAAACAAATACTTGATTTCTCCTATGAAGTGTTGTTTTAACAATAGAATTAAATTTTATAGCACTAAGAAAAAGGGGGATGCTGGGAGAGCTCAGAGATTGAGCACTTGCCTTGCAATCTCAAGGTCTAGGGTGTGATTCCCACCTGCAGTTAATATATTGAACTGTGACACAACTGGTAACCACCTGGATGGCTAGGTGGTGAAGGTTCTTACCTCCCATGTGGGAGACCCTCAGTTTGGTACCTGCCCCATGTGGCCCCACATCCACCTGTGTGGGTTGGAACTATGGAAACTGCTCTGGGACCTCCCGCTTCTCTCTCTTGCTCTTTCTCTCTCTTTCTCATACCTTCTATCGAGCAATAAAATAAGTCCTTAAAAAAAATGGTTCACTATAGGTCTGTTGTTGATGAATTAAGCAAAGTACACTTTTGAATCTCTTGCATTGATATTGTTTCAGTAAACATAATTTGTAAGAAAGATTTGATATGACATTGTTACTCTGAGCAAAAAATGTAAAACTTTTAAGTGATTTTGAAACACAGTGAGTCTTTAAAAGGATACTTAATAATAGAGTGCATGACTTTTAATTGGTGTTTTTATTTGTTTCTTACTTCTGACAAATTTTTTTTGAGAGATGGTAGATGGAAAAATAAAGTTCAAATGTTAAGACCTGGGCTTCATTATAATTTCCCAGGAGACAAGATGTACTTAGAGATGTATGAAATATAGGAATACAAATGTGCAGAACATTTTTCTTAGTTTCTTACATTAATAGCACTTACACTTAGAGATTTTTACTTATGTTTCTCGTCATTTCTTTTAAAGATCTATTTTATTTTGACCCAAGCTTGAATAATTTCTAAATTCCTTTCAATTCAGAATAGTCATATGGTATATAAATTACTGTCTGAATCATACCCAAAATGTTTAAAGCAGAATCGCCTGCAGTTATCAGAGGGGTGGATATGTTAGAACTGTTACCTGAACCATTCCTGGTTTATATGCCACTGTTTAGCACATGTTTTTATCTTTGGTTTGGTTCATGTGTTTTACCGTATTTTCCGGCGTATAAGACGACCGGGCGTATAAGACGACCCCCTAATTTTACAGTTAAAACATAGGTTTAGGCCTATATTCGCTGTATAAGACTACCCCCCACTTCCGAGGCTGTAGTCTTATACAGCGAATATGGCCTAAACCTATGTTTTAACTATAAAATTAGGGGGTCGTCTTATACGCCCGGTATTCTTATACGCCGGAAAATACGGTAATTTATTTTTAGTAATTTTTCAGTATTTTGGGCCAGAAAAAACATATGTTGCCACAAGCAGTGAAGATAAATGACCCTGTCACCTACCATGAGATCTCGTGCAAGTCTCAATATGTGTGTGTTTATGTGTGTAACTGATATAGCAACATTCGCAAAGTACTATGAGCCTTAGAATTATTCAAATAATATTAATTTAGAATATATGTTCCATTTGGAGTTTATTGATATTTGTTCTTCACTAGTGTTCATCAGTATATTTGTTTAATGAACATAAATCTGAATGATATCTAAACATACTTATTTGTAATATTTTCATGTGGAGTTAAAATATCTTTTAAATAAAGGTCAAATTTTATCTTAAAGGAAAATGGAATGACATATTTATAATATTCTGTAATTCAGTGGTTTTCTTTTAAATCTTATATTTTTATTGACTATAAGGCAACACTGATTTTATGTAGCTTTTTAGTAGAGGAATGATTTTCCTGGACGAATGTGCTTTTCTAGTTACTGACTTTTTAAAAAAATATATGAGTTTTTTGATTTTACACAGTTTAATGTGATGTTCAGTTGCAAATTGCTGGTGGAAAGGTGTTTTAGTATGAAAACATTTAAATTGAATATACCTTTTTATTTGAAGCTTCATGGAAATCGTATTAGGTTAACATATTGATAATGTGCGATCCATCAGAAGTTTATGGATATTATATCTAATGGTTAGACAGCTTTATTTTCTCTGTTTTTTCTCTTATTCTCTGTGTTGTTTAGTAGTTAGATACTGTATGCAGTTTCCAGTAAAAAAACAAGTTCCCAAATTTTGATGTCTAACTTAAATAAATTTAACTTTGATAAATCTAGTAAAGTAGAATTCTGAAGAAACAGGAGGAAAGCATCAGTAATTAATTAATTGATTTTGTAAGTTCTCAGAAGTGGAATGGGCCATTGTTCCTAGCACTGGGGGAGGCATTAATTGTCAAATGCTGTTTTAAATGTCTTTCTTGGAACTGTTTTGACAGGTACATCGTAATTTATTTTGATGACTCATTTTATCTTAGCTATAATGAAAACTTGAAGTCGGAGGAGTTTAAGGCAAATTTTTATTTTCTTAATTATTCAAGCATTGCTATTTATCACTCTCTTTTTGTACTCTTCTTTTAAATGAATAATTCTTATTGTCACCTCTAGGAAAGTCTCCAACACTGTTTTCTTGTCTTTTAGGAGGCTTACTTGATTTATTTTTTCTATAATATAATATTAGAAAAACAGCTTGGAGATACCACAAAATACAGGGAAGATCAGTTTGACTCAATTAAGTGCTTATGTGTGTTTTTGTTTTGGCAATCTATATTTAAGTTAGGATACCAAGCTTAAAGAAATAGTAGTATGTGCTAACATATATCATGTAAAATAAGGCTAATACTTGGTTTTGGATCAAATCTTAGCACTACCTTTTAGGAATACATGATTGGAACCCTTTTATATCATATCTCCTTTAAGCTACATTCCCCCCCCCCAGAACATTAATAATAAAAGAAATATATTCACCCACTT